>JANHGL010008084.1:0-40860 GCA_024611195.1 Ceyx melanurus | reverse complement strand
GTTCACTTACAGAGCAAACCATCACAGTCCAGAACTTCATGCCTGCCCTACCTGCATTTTATATTACTCTCAGTCAAAACAGAGGGTTTAGCTCTTACTCACAGAATCACAGAATGTTAGGACTTTGAAGGGACCTCAAAAGATCATCTAGTCCAGTCCCCTGTCAGAGCAGGGGTAAGCAAAAGTAAGAGTCATTTCAAAAATATCTTGCTAGTGAAATGATGTTAAAAAATCTTAAAGCCCTGGGTTTGGTGAGGATAGGGTTAATTTTTAGCAGCAGCTGGTACTGGGGGCACAGACAGGGTAGACAACTGAACCAGACAATGGGATCTTGGATACCATATTGACATCATGCCTGGTATATGAGGGCAGAGGGCAGGGCAGGCCAGGTACATGGGCCTGTGGTACCCTTGGTGCAGAGCTAGTCCAGTCTGTGCAGTTTATATCACTCCTTTTTTAATGTTTCATTGCTATTGTCATTACTGTTGTTTCTTCTCCTTAAATTCCCTTATCTCAATCCACCAGGTTTTGCCTTTATCTCCCTATTCTCCTCCCCATCACACTCAGGGTGACATGGGGATGGTGAGCAAGTGGCCACATGGTGCTCAAGCTCCTGGCTGGATTTAAACCATGACACCTATCATTTAATTGTGATTTTTGAGCTGCTTTTTTTCTCTTAGAGTATCAGCCTTTGCAGATGGATTATTATATTAAGATCCCCAGTACAGATGCATGTTCTTATTCCCATAACTCTTCCTCTCTGTACCAGTAGCCACAACTTTCCTCTCCCCTCCCTCCAAATTGTCTGGTTTTAATCTTGAAACTATGGGCATTTCAATGCCGTAAGTCAGGCATGTGGGGAGATTTTCTTGTCTCTTTATATTAGCTCAGATGCGACAGAGGAAAGACATAAAAGATATTACCAGGTCAGAAGTACGGTCAGATCATAGAAGTCAGGGACCGATTTTTATACAGCTGGATGCAATCTCTGCTCCAGCAGGGAGAAACTCCTGAATGATCTGGCTTCCTCCTCCTGACCCTCATGAACATTGGTATATTGGAAAAAAGGTTCTTCAGAACTAAATCTAATCCACAGCTCATATCACACAAGATTCTACACTTAAAAGCACATAAAATACTTCTGTACATCCCATTTTCAGACCTAAAGGTTTCCCTTTATCAGTCTTAAGGTTGAATTCTCACCTCTGACTTTCACCTACTTATGTGTTCAAACAACTGTAAAAGCAGTTTCTGTGAAACTACTTAAGAATCTAGCAAATAACAGATGCAATGAATGTAATGCCCGTAACTGCATCCCCTAGAGAAGGTGAATGAAACTAACCCTGCAAAACCACACCAACACACCTTCACAGCTATGAGCCAAAGTTCTGTAGTACCCCTTCAGTAATAAGCTTCAAAAAAGCAAGACCCAGCTTCCCTATAATCACAAGAACGGGGGAACGCAGCTTTACAGTAAACAACTTGTTTGCAGGAGTAAGTTGATACTTAACTACAAGTTGGACTAGTGAGCTTAAAAAACAAATAAATAAAATAGCAAGCACATTCAAGCATATCTTCGGAAAGCAGCCACCATAGACACTTTTAGACATTCAGCAGACATGGACTTAAGACATCTAGGTATTCAAATGGTTGAGAAGCAAACTGCTGCTACATATATACATATTATATATAAAGCTCTGAGCTGCTAATAAACAGAAGGAGCTGAAGGTTGCAATGAATAGCTGTTTTGTTTGCAGGTGTTCAAGAGTATGTTATCTTATTTAAATTACACTTGTTCTATTTACTTCTGGAAAATGTTGTTCAGGTAACATTTAGACCTCAGATCTAACCTCAACATATTAAGACAGCCATTAATATCTCAAGCCCTTCAACTTTGAAAATGCAAGTTCTTTAAAATCAGACCAAGATCATGAAGGAAACAGATTTCCAACTCCTGAAAACAATGTCACTGCAAAGAGCCAACAAAATAATTATTCCTTTGTGTTTCTTGTAAAATTTCCCCTTATGAAGGAGCTCTTCAGCTTGTAAGATCCAAACACTGTTGAATGCAGCTGACTCGTTAATTGGAGTTAGAACTAGAAAATACTAATAGTTGACTGAGTTGAACTTTCTTCATGGAAGATAAGCATAATTTGTGATGAAGATTCTTTCAAATGCTGAAGCATTGTGAGTCCATGAAAGAGAAGAGGTCAGGGAATTAAACTGCTTTATTTCCATAGATATATAGATATCAAATATTAAGCCACAAATTTTATAGTAAGAGAATATATTAGCTCAACTGATAGAGGCATCCAGCCTAGGAAGGGGTTGTTAGTGATGCATGCCATGGCATGCGTTGCTTTGCTTTGTACTCAGCAGTCTTGAATAGAAATCACTTTGGTATTATTAAGGGAAGAATTACAATAAAATACAATAATGCAGTATTATTCACTCCTGAGTATAAAGCAAAGAATTAGTGTCATCCAGACGTGTAATTAAGTCAAATGTTGGCTCATTCTACTGCTGTACTCCTGCCAAGTTTACCTTTCTGCCCAGTACTGTTTGCCAAATGTTCTATACGTACATGGGTAACCAAATGTTCTGCCTTTAACAGAAGGCACAAAACACATAGGGATTCCAGATAACATTTCTTTGCCTATAAGTAGGTTTTAAAACTATGCAACTTTCTTCACTGGCCAGTAACTTCTCTTAGCACCAATTAATTTAGCAATAAAGAGCTAGACTAGGTTGCTCAAAGCCCCATCCACAATGTGGATGGAGATTAGAGCAACTTAGTCTAGTGAGAGGTGTCCCTGCCATGACAGTGGGGGTGGAACTAGGTGATCTTTAAGGTCACTTCCAATCCAAACTGTTCTAAGATTCTATGAAAGAAATTCCCTCTTGCCTCAAAACACACTGTTTTCAGATAGCATTAGAGCTCAGACAATCGCTGCTATGTCTGGCATCCTCTGCCTTCACTCATAGCACATTAGAAGTATCCCAGTTGCTCTAACTGCTCCTTGTAAGAAATAAATTTTCTTTTGTTCTAAAAGTGCTGAAGGAGATATTATTTATTTGTCTATTTGGAATCCTAGCATTCAGAACAATATTTTAACTGAGAAGGAGACAAAAGCAGCATTTAATATTTTAGGTATAATGTCAAAAAAACCAATCCAGACTCTTTCCTAGTGTTCCTCACCTGTGACCATGCTCCTAGCCTTGAACATGCCAAGAGCATGGATGCCTTTATCCAATTCACAGACATCTAACAGCAATTATGTAAAATGTCTGCAGCCCCCAACGACCTAAAGTGGAAGATTTGTTGAACCTCATCCCTCAACTTTGTGCTAAATTCCACTTTGTGCATAGCTAGTCTTCTGCAAAAACCTTCAGGTAACACTAGACCTGTTCAGGGCTCTGACAACTTCAGGAAACCAGATCAAGTTAAACTCAGGCAGCTGCCAATAACCCCTCCTGCATGTCTAATGCATGATATTTATGGGATTCATAGGGATGAAAGAGCTGAACTGGCTATATCATGAACAGATCATTTGGATGTGCTGGTGATTTAGAATTACCTAAAAATAAGCCAAACTGATGAGCAGACCTGAATGTGTCTAAGTGTTCTCTCCTCCCTGTTTCAAAAAATAAAGACAGCTGTTCACATAGTAACCTTCAAATACAAGACGCATTAACTGTTTGGGAACAAAGCTTCAAACATTCTGCCTAAAAGTTTTTTACAGATGTGTAGAGTCTTCTTTCTATTTCTAAAAGATAGATGCAAATGTTCATGCATTGGAAGTCACAGAAATACCTGAGAATGGTCCTGTGGGGGTTAGGATTTCTCCCACTCTAAAGGAGATATGATCAGCAACCCATCTGAAGCACCTCTATACCAACACACACAGCATGGGCAACAAACAAGAGGAGCTGGAAGCCTTTGTGCAGCAAGAAAACTATGTCACAGTTGCCATCATGGAAACATGGTGGGATGACACACAACTGGAGTGCTGCACTAGAACAGCTATGAACTCTTCAGAAGAATTAGGCAAGGAAGGAGGTGCTGGGGTAGACGTCTATGTTAGGGAGTATCTTGACTGTCTTGAGCACAATGATGGTGACAATAGGGTTGAGTGTTTATGGGTAAGGCCAACAAGGCAGATATCATGGTGGGAGTCTGTTATAGACCACCCAACCAGGACAAAGAGGTAGATTAAATACTCGACAAGCAGCAGGGAAAAAAAAATCTCACAGTCAGTAGCCCTCCTTCTCACGGGGGACTTGAACTTACCTGATGTCTGCTGGAAATACAATACCACAGAGAGGAAACACTCCAAGAGGTTCCAGGAGTGTATGGAGGATAACTTCCTCACACAGTTGGTGAGTGAGCCAGCTAGGAAAGGTGTCTTTTGGGGCCTGATGTTTATAAACAGAGAAGGACTGTTGTGTGATATGACAGTTAGAGGCAGTCTTGGGCATGGTGATCAAAAAATAGTTGACTGAGATCTTGATTCTCAGAGAAGTAAGAACAGGGGCAACCTCTTCCAGGTAACAAGTGATAAGACAGGATGAAACAACCTCAAGTTGCACCAGGGGAGGTTTAGGTTGGACATTAGGAAAAAAATTTTTCCCTGAAAGCTTTGTTAAGCATTGGAACAGGTCACCCAGAGAGGTTGAATCATCATTCCTGGAGATATTTAAAAGACATGTAGATGGGATATGGCTTAGTTGTGGCCTCAGCAGTGTTAGGTTAACAGCTGTACTCAATCTTAAAGGTCTTTTCCAACTGAAGAGATTCTATAATTCTATAAAAGCACCAGACCCACATGCTTTCGCTAAAGAGGGGAGATCAACAACCACTGCACTGTATTGCACAACAGTTTGTCTCTGGCTGCTCTCAAGAGAAGTAGACTACCTGCCACAGCCACCAAGCAAAGACTCCTCAACGAGTACATCACAAGGAACCACAATTAAGAAACCAGGATGCTTCAAGGAGTGATTTATGCCAATGCAGAAAGCAACTCTGTGATATCTAAAGCAGGACAGAATGGAGGGTTCCCTGGTGACATAGCTCCTGGGCTATCATTAAAAAGTTTGGGTTTGATTTAGTTCCCATTTCTCTCAATTATGAGCATTTTGGCACATAGTAGCTAGCACCAGAGGGATAGCCATGTGGAACAGAGAGCAATTACCTTTCTGGTGAGCATATTTTTGTAAATCACCATTCTTATTTCAGCAAAACTTATTTCTTACTCTAACTTAAGGGGGATGTGGAACAACTAACTGCAAAACTCAAACAAACCCCCAAATCCCCACCACACTACAGATTAAATCACTTTGTCTTGACAAACAACAGTTGGGCCAGTGGCAGTAGAGTGACTGTGAAGCTGGGATTAAGAAATAGTCAGTAAATGCTGATAGCCAAAGTCCTTTATTTTAGACAAAAGTTTGAACCACTTGAGAGAGTAATAACATGGATTGAGGTGAGAAAGCCAGACAGGGATGCTCTCTGCTCTCCCAATCCTGTAACATCCTCTGCTCCCATACCTCTCACTGTACTAGGTGACTAAGATATTTGGTAAATACTTAGTCGTAGTGCACTGCTGGAGTCCAAGCAAAACGATAATTCAGGGTGAGAATTAGTCCCATAGGTGATGTTAAGAGACCTTAAGCCTTCCAAGAAACACAAACCTGAACTAAAACAGTACCTCCTCAACATGACTTGAGGAAGGGCTTGAGCAGAGAGCATTCATCTACCGCAGCATAGCTCACAAAGCCACCATTAGTGTTGCTGGTACAAGTCCAACATATTTCAGCTGCCAGTATTGCATTTCAACCCATTTGATGAGCCTTAATCAAGTTTCTTTCTCAAAAGCCAAACACAGATCTTTCTAAAGAAACAAACACATGAGAAAGTCTTCCAGGTTTTTTGGGGGGTTGGTTGTTGTTTTTTTTCTAAGGCAGAAGACTTCATGAATTATATGAACATCACTTATCCTGATCAACTGACAATTTGCAGTTGAGAAGCTACTGGAAAACTTCACGGTTTCAGAGTTTGTTTGTTTACATACACATGTGCAAATGAAGAAGAGACAACAAAAGTAACACTGGTTTCCCAGGAATTATGCTACTGAATACAGTTTTCTAATGACACATTCCTTGCACAGATACTATAAAAAATTTTTTCCACAGGGATACCCTTCCAGATATTGTCCTATTGTGGTACATGTTCAGTTCTCAGATGCCATCCACATGCAGATGTTTCTCTTCATGCTATAGTCTGTAAACATTTTGCCTTCAGCAGAAATCTATTTAAGCAGTATTTTTGAAGTTCAAAGAACCGTTTTATTTCTTTTTCAGTTTTGTGTATTTCCATCTTTGAGTAGAAGCAGAGAAACATAGTTTCTCCTTCAATTCATGTTTCATAAAAAAAAAGTCCCTATTTATCAGTTAGCTTCTCATGGAATTTTTCTACAAAATTGACTGAGAGGTTAAATGTTCACTCTGTAAAACTGCAATCAATAATCAAGTTTAAAAATGCAGGGTTTTTTAATCCATTGAATCAATTTTTAAAAACCCCTTGAACTTCTCTTTCCTTGAATAAGCACTGCTTCTACATGAACTGCTTATGTGTATTGACATGTGGTCTGCTATATAAATACAAGCTCGGATAATACAGGAGTAATTTTATTCTTTGCATGCTACCTTGATCCCACAAACCACTTAAATGACCATTTATTCCCATCTCCATAAAAAATAATTTATTTCAAACCTTGAATAAAAACAAGTCTTACTTTCCTTTAGGTATAAGGTTTATGTATTCCCCCCACCCCCATTACTATTATTTCTGAAGTTAATAATTGAACTCCTTGACTTCAGCAAGAATTTCTACAGAAAAGATATTTTGTTTTACCAGAAGTATAATGGTATTAAATATTTTCATGCTTTTCTTTTGCCTTTTTTGCATATTAGTTACTTCTTCTCAGACAAATTCACATGATAAATACTCTAAAGAACAGCTGCAATAGAGTGAACTGTTTTTTGTTTGCAAAGGTCAATGTTTATTAGTTTTAAATATTCAAATGGTTGTTCTACATTCAGGAAAACACTGCAGTCTGTTAAATTCATTTTTTGCCAAATGACAGTTCTGAAAGTATAGACTTAAAACCAAGTCATTATTTCATATAGTCAAAGTTGTATTTATGCAAACAAGAGAAAGAAAACTCTGCAGAGAGCCTACTCAGCTGAGAAGTCCCTGCAGAAACATAGAAATATAGAACTATTGGATATTTGTCCCTATAAATGACTTCTTTGAATGAAACATAGTAAAATGTCCCCAGATATTTCCTTTTGATGTCATTTCATTTATTTTGGGATTTAAAGAGAGTTAGTTTCATGCAGAGAGATGATAGTTCACAAGCATGGTTCCTCCCAAAATAGCGTTTCAAATTTTTATCAGATGTAGATATATCTATATATCAGATATATTGATCCCAGTAGCCCAGGGTAATCACTGAATCACCTGCCCACAAGTCAAGAGTCAGGTAAGTGATACTTGGAGAAATCCTATGCTGTTTGCAGACCATTTAGGAAAAGAAATGTTACTAACTGACCTGGGTCAAAGATAAATGCTGGCTTTTGTGTAGAACATCTTGAAATCCCTTTTCTATTAGGTATCCTATAAAAATTTGCCAGAGACCAACTTCCAGCTTTCTCTTTCCACTCTCAAACCCACAAAAATACACAAAAACTTGAATCTCATGCCATGCCTGAGCTAAGGTGTTCTTTGGCTCTTATTTCCCTCTGAATATTTTCACCTCTTTCCACACATCACTCTGGGATTTACCTCCTGTGAACACCTATTCTGCTCTTTCCACACTTTGTAATAGGATGTTCTTCCCCCTGTTCCCAAGTACTGGTTATTCTTGAGAGGTCTAAACAAAGTTTATTCAAAAGATCAGGGGAGATGACCAGCTTTCTGCTCTCACCACCTGATATCCATCATGGTTACAGTGATTCTTCTGAATTCGAAGCTTCTTTATTATACTGTGCCTGAATATGTCAATTTTACCTTGAAACAGGTGATAATACACAGAGCAAGCAGGGACAAAGCCAAGACAGTGCCTGGAAACATCACCCTATTTGGATATGCCCCAGTAGCATGATTTTCTTCCAGCACAATGAAGATGTCAAAAGACAGCCAAGACTCACTGGAAGGTGGGCAGGGCAGGACAGCTCTCCAGCATGGTCTGTATGCACATCTGAGGACAGTGCTCTAATGTGCACAGTCTGCTGCCAGCAGAGGTTAGAGAGACCTAGACAGATTGGAAAAGTGGGCCAAGAAGAACCTTTGGACATTCAGCAATGACAAATGCAAAGTCCTGCACTTGGGAAGGAAAAAACCCTTACAATAATGCAGGCTGAGGAACAACTTTGCTGGAAAAGACTTGGAGATATTGGCAGACAATAATCTAAATATAAGCAGCATGCCTTGGCAGCAAAGGCAAAAGGCAGTGTGGGCTGTAGGGGCAATGGACATAGCCAGGAGATTAAGGGAAGTAATCATCCCTTTCAACATTCTATTCTATCCTCACTGTCCCCCATATCAACCCTAATGGGACTGTATGCAGAATACCTCATCCAGTTTTGGGCTCTCCAGTACAAGATAGACATTGACAAACTAGAGTTCAGCAGAGGGTGACCAAAGATGCTCAGGGTATTGGAACACTTGCCCTGTGAGGGGACACAGAGACCTGGGCTTGTTGAACAAAAAGAGAAGGCTTCACAAAATCTCATTGCTACTAAATTCTGCTTCTGCCTACCATCTCCTGATCAGATCTTGTACCATGCCTCTAACTTTGTCTTCATTCTCTCTTCTCTACGTATGCAATGAGCCTAATCTGACTAATATGCCTTCAATGTTTAGCCACACAATCTGGGCCAAGTTGTCTCTATCTGTCAGACAAAAAAATATTATAATTTCCCCAATCTCACGGTTTAACTTCTGCTGGCAGCTAAACACCACACAGCCACTCACCCACTACTTCCCACCACCACCCCCTCCACACCCTCTCCTGGAGGATAGGAAGGAGAATTGGAATGAAAACAAAGTGAAACACTGTGGGTTGAGACAAGGACAACCTAATAAAACAACAAAAAGAAGAACACAACAATAATAATGAAAAAATAGACAAGGTGAATAATAGATATGAGGAAGGCTCTACCTGTGCCTAAGATACCAGCTTTCCCTACTCCAGCCACACTGAAGCTCCTCACTGACACAAACTGAAAACAGACACCCCCACCCTGGGCCAGCCCTCTCATTATATAGGGGGTATGACTCATTATGGTATTAGCTCTCCCCTCAGCTGGTTCAGTTTTTTATTCCAGCTGTGGCCCCTCCCTGCTGCAGCTTCTCCCAACTGCTTGGGCCAGAAGCTTCTGGTGACAACCTGAACTAAATCCATGACACCTGCTTAGACTGCATTTCTGATTATCCTGACTTTTCAGTCAGTGAGAATTTACCTTCCTAGAAGTTCTGTGTGAAGTTCAGCCAATGGAATTGCTCTAAAAAGGAAAGAAACCCCAATGAACTGTGTGTTTTTCTGGTCAGCCTCTAGATCTGCTCCTCCTAAAACTAAAATTAGTTACATTATCTTTGTTCTGAGCACAGAAATGATACTGAAGTCCATGTGCCTATTACAGTAAGTCAGTATTTGCCTTAGTTAGTTTGCCTATCCTTAAGAAAACCTACACCCCCATGGGGCAAAGCAATGCAACGTTTCACAAAATTGAGCCCTTAAGGAAGGAGAAACAATTAAAAAAAATGTGTCACTTATTAAGAGAACAATAACGTATTGACTTCTTTGCAATGAACCAAAGTATGAAAACAAAGAGTGTTCTTAGCCTAAGGATTATTTCTCAAAAACTTTACAGATTTTGCCTTGAAACCATCCCCTCAGCCTCAAAAACTGTACCATATCAAACTGGCAGTTTATAAGGAGATGCTACCTCACCTCTATAAGTCAACTGGAAGGAGAATTTTATGTAATGTCTGGAATGTGTGGCAGTGTGCTCGCCCCTCTAGTCCCCTGCTTGAACCATAAACCACCAGTGGGGGTTGTGATGATTACATCCAGCTTACTCTTGATTTTGGGGGGGTGGATGGTAGCCAAGGGCTATCTGGACCAGTGAGCCAGATTTCTTGCTTGTATGCGTATATTAACAAACGTCAAACATCTTACTTTATAAACAGTGGACAGTCCATGGCCTGTTGAGCTCTCCAGCATGTCAGTTGGCTGTACATCAGGACCTCCCCTTGAAAAGGGATGCCTCTCAAGGTTACTCTGAGTTTGAAAGATTCCTTGATGCAAAGGGCTCTTGGTAAGTGATTAATAACATGATAAACTTTGAAATTTTAGCTAAGCACTATTGAGGCTTGAGCATATATAATCCTTTAGACATAAAGAATTGACCAAGGCTGGGACTAGGAGTGGATCTAGCCACACCTAGACTCCTCTCTGAGAAAGAGTTTAGAAAGTGAGTCCTTTTGAATCTCATGACTTCACAGGAGGATCTCCCTGGCAGTGTTGCCTGACCCTGTCCTCTATGCATTAAATAATCAAGTGTACCTGGCCACTGAATCTTCTAAAACTACTGTTGCATTTACCATTAACCTTTGTTATACCGGTAAAGTATATAGTTGCTTCTCTCTTGCAAGTGAAGTGCATGACTCCATCTGTGACAGAATGTGGCCTTCCCATGGCAGTATTTCAACCACCAGAATCTCTCCATCCTAGGTCTAAGAGGATATGAAGGCCAGATGCCACTGTGGATGATCAGACTAAAATGGTGATAGTTTTTTCCTTCCATTGTCCTTTTCTAGCAGTCAGATACTTAATAAACTTTGATAACTTCAGCTTTTCAAAACCAAAGTCATGAATATAGTTTCTGTTGTAAGAATTTAAAAAAATAATAATAAAAATGGGGCAAACCTTGTTCTGGATCCTAAATAGGCTGCAGAATCAAGAAATTAAGATGGTAATTCCACTTTCTGAGTGCCTACAAAATGTATTCCAACAAACCTACTAATTCTGTATCTCGAGACTCAATCTTCAAAGTTTTCCTGCACTTTACTCACTATCTACATTGTCAGACAGCCAAATTCTGACTTATTCTAAGTCTCCTAATTTTACAGAAAGAACATAAGCACAGATACCCACATACACAAGGAATAATTTGCTAGACATTGCCTGAGAGAACTACATATTACAAAGCTACTTCTTACTGTTAAACATCTGTCTGACAGAAAATTCTTTTTAGCCTTATTCTTTTCTGCTTCATTAATGAACATACATTTACTCAGGCTTTTGAAAATGTTTTTGTTTGAAACAATGCTTTTTTTTGCATTAGCCAAATGGCTTGAATTATTCATTGCCAGTAGTCTGTGCAATATTATTTTTTATTTACATATCAGCCTAGACATCTGCAAAAGCATCTTTTTATCCAGTAAAGAAAAACAGGTATTTCCAGGGTGTGAATCATCCAACCTATACCAGACATTCCTGTTAGGAAAAGATATTCTAAATGCACTGTTTTCTGTCTTTTGACAGCAGATGAATTGTGGGCTGTTTAGCTAAGTTCTTGATATCTACATTTAGTTAACGGGGATTCTACCCATAAGAAATGAAGCTTCTGACTGAATGCTAAATAATTCTATCTACTGCTTTGAAGAAGGTGGTACCTGTGACAGTTGTAAATGCTAATGTTCAAAGCAAGGGAATTTCACCTCGAAATTCTGAGATTGTCCTTGTCTCCAGAAGAATATACTTCTCAGCAATTACTTTAAAGCACAACTTTCACGAGCACAATGTATAACATCAAACCAGGCAATTGAGACAGGAGGTAAAACACCCTATTCCTTCAGGGTCACATGGGACACCCAACAGACAGCTCCATGTGGAGCTGTGAAATGAACAATTTTCCCATAGTGAAGCCTCCCTTTCTGTCACAACATATGTCCCATGTGCTCTAGCATAATTTCCTGAATGTGCTGCTCCATGCTCTTGCTGGACAGAGAAGTGACTGACTGGCCTGTAGCTGCCCAGGTTTTCCTTTTATCCTTTTTAAAAATGGGGGTTGCATTTCCCATTTTCCAGTCAACAGGAACTTCACTGGACTGCTGTGAGTTCTTAAAAGTGTTGAATAAGTAGCTTAGCAACTTCATCTTCCAGCTCCCTCCAGACCCACAGATGCATTTCATCAGGTCCCATGCATGTGCACTTTCAGGTTCCCTAAATGGTCTTTAACCTAATCTCCTCCTACTAAGGGAAGACTTGCCACCAGCCACATAAACATCATAATCTCCTGACAATGGCTAACATTTTTTCCATAGTCACAAAAAAAAGTGAGCATACATTTCTCCTATGTAAGAATTTTCATTAAATGAAATCTGACTACTGATGATGATGATGAAGGGGCTTGAACACCTGCGTTAACAGGAAAGACTGAGAGACCTCAGACTTTTTAGTCTGGGGAGGAGAAGACTGAAAGGGGATTTAATTAATGTCTATAAAAACATAAGGACTGAGTGTCAAGAAGGCAGGGACAACCTCTTTTCACTTGTACCTTGTGATAGGATGAGGGGCAGTGGATTCAAATTCAAGTACAGGAAGTTCCAACTCAGCATAAGGAAGAACTACTTTACTGTAAGAGTTACAGAGCCTGGAACAGACTCCCCAGAGAGGTTGTAGAGTATCCTTCTCTGGAGACTTTCCAGAACAGTCTGTATGCATTTCTGAGTGATCTGCTCTAGTTTTGTCCTATTCTGGCAGGAGGGTTGGACTCAGTGTTCTTCAGAGATCCCTTCTCTGGAAGGGAGGAGAGCATGCTACAAGGTACAGGAGAGTCACTGGGCTGCACAGACCCCTCTGCCCATAGTATTTACACAGCTACCCACCTATTTTACAATGATTCATGCATTATCCCTTTCTAAGATGCAGCTGTTTTGTTCACCTGGCAGTGTTGTGGTCCCAATCAACCACAGCAATCTCTGATTGAGAAACAACAGTAGTGTCTGCCAATTGCTTGACATCATCTATTTATAGAAAAGATCAAAAACATGCATCATCTGTTTCTGATCTAGCGTCCCACGTGCTCATCCAAACTTCTATGTCTTCTTTAAGTGGATAAAAACAATCCATGTTCCTTTGTCTTATAGCAAATTCGAGAGTAAAGCAGTTATTAAATTCACCTTTACTTCTGATAGTACTGCAAGGAGAGCTTTTTCAAACATTCAGTGACTTGCAATGAATGTGTCTCCAAACCAGGCTTGTTCTTTACACATCTGTGTTAAGTCTCTTGACAGTGGACTGCCAGGGTGCCATAAAAGAAGCTGAAGGGCACCTGGTGTCCTCTTAGTATGGTCTCCACCAGGGATAGGTACATTGCTGGACAAAAATAAGCATTACTCACATGGAAGAAACCCTGACCAGTGCTGGGACAGTGCAGCTGCAGGGATAACACTGGAAACTACCTGAATCCTAAGCCTGCCATCATATGCAATGCCATGGTAACACACTACATTAGATACTGAGTAAATCTTTCAGTGTGAATTTGGCAAACACACATACACCTGTCAAAGTCTTGGTTTCAATGAGTGCATTTGTATCTTCACCCAGACAGTGCCCTTCCATTAGAGTGTGGTCACTGCAATAAAAAAATAACATCTTAATAAAACATCTACCAGAAACTGTCATGTTGGGCAACTAAGCTGATACAGACACCTTGATATCACAGATTTGTGAAAGTAGAAATTAAGCAAACAGCTCACAGAGTTGAGAAGAAATATACAGCCCACAAGAGCAGATGTGTTGGGTCTTGAAACAAACAGCTATATGTGTTTAATGACAAGGCACTCTCATGAAACTGTTTTCACTGAATGCAGAATTCTCAGCAAGACTTCTGATATTTCTTTTATTAAGATGTTGTTTTGTTTATTTTAATGACCTCACTTTTATTAAAAAGAAAACTAGGCAAATATGGTAAATACTACAAGAAACGTTCAAAAAAAGTAGGTAATACAGGATATTCTGGCTATAAAGATTCTACCATTTAGTCTTTAAGCAATCCCAAAGGCAAAAGCCTTCTTCCAGATCCTGAAGAGGTTAAGTAACCCATTCTGAAAAAAAGGACACCTTTTTCCTGTTTTCAAAGTTAGCCTTTCTTGTTTCCAAGTTGTTCTTGTGTGACCATTTGCAATGCGTTTTTTCAAACTGGTATTATTAGAAGTTTCTACACCAGCTACAAAGAACCTTGAAAACAAAATTTACAGAGTTTTTTTTTCCATTTAGTAAAGAGTAAATTTTCCATTTAGTCCTATTAAGTTCACTCACCTGAAGATATGGTCCTCAATATTAAACATTTTTACTCAGTATTAAAATTATTACTTCAAGGCTAACAGAAAAAAATTAAGCAATACAATTTATTGTGAGAAACAGGACAGTAGAGAATTGTATAGCTTGTGGAGAGAGGAGAGATTGCATCTTATACAGTAAGAATTCTTCTAGAAAAATTATAGAAACTTCTGGGGAAAAAAAACCAAACAAACAAACAAACCAACCAACCAAAAACAACCAAAAAAACCCCCAAACCCAAACCTAACCCCTGAGGTTTTGCTTAAAATAACCAACCAATTCCTTAGGTTAGGAAATTAATTGTCTTAGGAAGTTGAAATAATCAGAGTTTTCAGTCAATTGTGAGGAGGCTTCAGCTGGTTCCAGTAAGGCTAGATGCTAGACATATGTTAGGCCAGGTTCAGCTCAGTGCAAATCAAACCAACTGAAACAGAGCAAAAAGCAAGCAAAATGCTGAAAAAGAAGGTAAATTACATGGTTTGATCCTTAAAAATGAAATAGAAATTTCAATGTTTGTGCTTCAATATTCAACCCCCTAGTTAAAGTGCAAATTCAGTATTAACTGTTATTGGTTCTCTATCTTGAGAGCTGACAAAATAAGTTATTCAAAAACAGTTGCATAACTAAATAATAGAGAATATTTTTATAAACTGAAAGACGTACTTATACATCCAAGAGCCTCCACAGACCCAAAACTTAAGAACTAGACCCTAGAAATGTCTTCCCACTGAAATAATGTCCAAGACTTTAGTATTTCACCATCTTTTTTATGGTCCCTATCTTTGAGAGTTTATCTGATTCAAGTTGTTCTGTTTTCTTTTTTTTTTTTTTTCTTCTTGGGAAAACTTGAATGGCTAGATTGCTTACATGTGTAGTTCCAGTCCCCATACTTAGCATCAACTGGCATGCTCTTGTAGCCTGTGTGTGGTACATTCTGAACTGTGAAAAAGTACAGCTCTCCATGTGCTATGATTTCAACCCAGCACTGCTGTCATTCCACTAGCAGAAATTAAAATCAACAACTTTTACATGCAGTAAAAATTATGTTTTTCTTATTGCACAATGCTTATTCATGCTTAGTAATTGATTAATAAAAAATTCCACTCAAATAAATACCCGTACACTGGAGAAAGGCAGAGTTGTGGGGAGGAAGACGCAAGGGAAGAATCCTGGGCCCTGTAGCAGAGGGAGGTGGACAATTAGTCAGGTCTTCCAGAAGCAGAATTGGTTTGGATGCTGTACCTCCAGACTTCTTCATCTCCCCTTGTCCTGACATCATCCTCTTCATTCTCATCAATATAAGATCTATTTGCTGTGAAGGATGATAACCAAGGAGAAGACAGAGGATGGAAGGAGTACAATTCTTGTAGCATTATTTACACCCTTCTTTTCTGTAAGTATGGCATGTACAAGCTGAACACCTCTGAATCAGACTGTACAAAACACCATGGGCTCCTCCACATGCTCCCTGACTTGAGAGACTTTTAACCATGTCCCTGAAGCCCATAGTCAGCCGTGTTCAGACACAGCCTTAACTCAGGACACAGCTGCTGTGTAGCATACAGCCCCCAACACTTCCAGCACAAGGATGGATGCTGCAGCAACACCACAGCAGTAGCCTGATGCTAACAGGGCATTCCAACCAGGCACCCATACAATCACAGCATTCATTATGGCAGCCTTATGCCTCACCATTCTGTTCTACATGGCCAAGTCAGACCCTCTTCTACAATATTTGTCCCTGCTGTGTCCCTGTCCCACATTCTGTCTCCAGATCAGTGCTGCCAGTGCTGTTCTCTAGGAGTGGGCAAGGAAGAGAGGCCAGAGGCAGGCTGCACTCTCCCTCCTCTTCCCATTGGTTTCATGAGCTCCTTTCCTTTTGCTCTGTTTGCTGGACAAATTGCTAGAGCAGAGCTACAGCACATATGGGACCAGTGAGTGTCCTGGGGGTGGAAGGGAAGGAAAAGTTCTTCTGTTCGGGAAGAGGTTGCCGACTGTAGAAGGGGGCAAAAAAAAGGGAGCAGTCTCAAGTCCTCAGCTGCAGATTGATGGAAGAGCCCTGGGCTAAATCAGAACATCCTGGCAAGGGAACCCAGCAGAGGAGCCAGCAAGAGGCATTTGCCTTCTTTACAGGCTTTTGGCCAACTTTTAATAGCTGTCATTACAAAGGGCTCAAAACAAGGAACTGATAGGTCACAGCCATAGAAACATAACTGTACTAGAACATAACTGTAATAGAACTAAGTGATATCGGTCATGTGCACCTCTAGAATTGCACACTGGGTCTCCTTTGTCTTACATACCTATGTATAAACTTTTATTGTGCAAGTACAAAGGACCACGTGAACCAGCAGCAGTAGCCCCATTTGACATTGCATTGGAGAGAGAGGAAAAAAAATTATAACCCTTTCGAAGTACCGCCCCTGACATGTCTTGGGTATTCAACATAAGCAAGACCTCTCGTATCTTTCAGTTCACTGATTGAAGGTGAACTTCTGATTTATATGAAAAGAAAGCAGACCCAGAATGTTAAAAATCTAGACAGTGGAAGGCCTGTAAGAAAGGTATGTGGTAAATGCATTTGGAGGTTCATTTCTAATGCAGCTAAACAAAATGTATTGAGCATATCCTGCTGTTCCTTGCTGCCCTTAGGCTACTCTACAATGCCAGGATGCCTTAATGCTACAGCAGATTTTACAGTTACCTCCTTTTCTTTGGTGCTTGATTTTTAAGAAAAATAAATCTCTAGAAAGGTCTTAAAATCTGGGTTGCTTAGGAAGCTCTAGATAAATCAAAGAATCTATCAGGATTAGCTTCACTTGACTTGAAGTGATATTTCTTACAATGAGAAAAGCCAGAACTGCCAGTCAACATACAGCACTTCAGCTATGACTTTCAAATCTGTCTGGAAGTACATTCTCCTCAGCTACATGCCTGGGGTGAGTAAAATAATTGTTATTTAAGTGGAATATTTGCTATTATTCATAAATTACTAATAAATTTCTTTTTTTTTTTCACTGAGTTTTTTTAATTGCAACAAAATATTTTTGGAAGATATAGCTCCAGTAAGAACTGTAGATGTGATATGGGTTTGTTTCGAAAGCTAAAATGAAAATATAGGGGCTAGAGATACCTATAGATTAAAAAGTCTGAATACACATATGCATTGATTAGTTTAAAAATAATAGTACTGATCTGTTGAAACCTGAACTCACATAACTGCTCACCAGCTTTTGTGAATTAAAAATTGAATATATGATAAAAGGAGACAAAAAGTTTTAGTTAAATGAAAATATTACTTTCTGCAGCTCTCCTCTATGGTCAAGATAGTATTTTCTTCCTACTTTAAATTATCAAATTGTCTTTAGAAACTGGACAGTTCAAACTTATATCTTTTCATATGAAGGATATCTTAATTGCTTTTAGAGTGTTGTCCCTTACTGGCCTCAAATTCTTTATATTATAGGGAAAAAATAAGTAGATTCTTTTTTGTGGGGACTTAAATCTTGTTTTGTTTGATTAATTATTTCATTGAATATTAGATTGCTTTTATTAAGACATTTCCAAAAATTTTTGTTGCCCTCTTCCAGTACCAGCAACTCTTGTTTATAAATATTATACACTGTGTATATTCAGACTTAAAGAAGATGTTTTTATGATGTCCATAAAATTCTAAAACCTGTAAACACACTGATGGTCTTAAAAAGGATCAGATGTTTGTTGTTTTTCTTGTGTAGAAAACAAGGTAGGAGTCCTGAATAGTTGAAGAATTTAAGGAATAGATCTTTAAATATGACAGTCATTTTTATGTGTGTGAAGTTTTCTGTCTTTCACACAAACACTAAAGAAATTTTATTCTTTAAGATGAATTCTAGCAGATTTCCAACAACATTCACTCCATTTGTTGAAGGAGGATGGCAAGCTCAGGAAATTATTTTTTATTTATTTACTTTGGTAGGGCAATTGGATCAACAACCTTCATTTTCAATAGATTTAAGTTTTAAGTTGTAGAAAAGAAAAAAAAAAGGGAAAAAAAAGGCAGGGGGAAGAAAAAATTATTGCAATGCTGATTTTCTGAGGGATTTTTTCCCTCCCATTCAAACTCCTTTGCAACAAAAAATGTACCAATTTATCGGACAACGTAAAGTAGCATTATTGACTATCACAAAATGTTGTTGCAATAGACAGAAATGTGGGAAAGTTAAGTATATATTATGGGGTATATAAAATCCTTCTCTGTGTTTAGTTAGAAAGTAGATGTATGAGAACAATTAAAATTCATTTAGGAGGTTCCAAGATGTTTTAATCCTTAGATACATCCCTCAAAACACAGTAATTCATTAAGGTGTGAAAAGTGTTACGACTGTAATGTGAATTAAAAACCCAATGAATGTAAAAAGCAAATTAACTATTTAATTAAAAATGCTATTTAATTCAAATGTTATTTTTCATTTCCTAGGTTAGTCATGATTATCATTAGAGCTCAAATTAAAATGCAAAGAATATAAGAATTTAATGTAAATTACTGAAGCATTTCTCAAACCTCATTTTAATATATAGAGTACATATATGTAGTGCATATATTTGACATTTTGGGGCATAGTCATGCACCATGTATTAATTCTGCAGTGATCAGAAATACAGCAGGTACTTCAAAGAGTAATGAAAATCCCCTCTCTGAAAATGTTTAGAACTTAACAGTACCGAAAAACAATTATTGACATGATCAGTAATTACCTAACCTAATCATGGCTGGTTGTCATTATTAAACAGAAAGATGGTATGGATTTTTTGTTGTTGTTTTTTAAATAATACTCATATAAGGTCAAATCTGGATGAAAGCTTTTAGATCACAATGGGAGTGAAAAACAACCCATGTTATGCATTTCCCAGCAATGAAAAGGAACAAGAGAAGATATAGTAAGAATAACCATAGCATATCAATATATAGAGGGAGGGGGTTGGCAGTTTTTTATGTTGCATAAAAACACAGCACTAAATCTGGTACTAACCTGTAGCTGTTGAGATTTTTTTCTCCTTTCGACTGTTTCCAGAATTCTTTGATTTCTCAGATTTGAAGATAAACCATTAAGTACGAGACCTCCCTCATCTAAAGATAAGACATTCTTATGAACTGACGTATCCCCATTTAACCAAAATGTAATGCAACTATTCACAGTATTTTAAGCAAAAGTCACTTGCATAACTAATGTGTAACTCCTTTAAGTGCTATGGCTTCTCTGAATGTTCTCCAAATATGCCTGGCTTCTCCATTACTTATTACAGAAAAAAAACTCTTCTCATCTTATAGCAGTGCAACTCCACAGAACTAGCAGCAAGAGATATATCATTGAAATAATCATCATGGAATGCTTGGGGTTGAAACGGACCTTTGAAGATCACCTAGTCCAACCCCTACAGGGTGAGCAGGGAATAATGATCTTCAAGTGCACAGGTTTTTGCAAAAGCTGTTGTGCATAAAGTGGTATTTCTGAGATTTTCTTGTATCTATCTCCCTCCAAAAGCAAGAACTAGATCAGCTATAATCTGCTTAACCAAGGAGGGTTCAGAACCTCACATTTAGGAGAATGGGAAATCTCACTCCAAGAGGATATCCCTTCTACAAAGGAACTTTTCCATAGCTGATTGTCTTGTTTAGACCCCATCTTGTGAGGATTTTTCAGAAACTTCATTACGCTGTTTTTAATATTTTTTAACCATTTTGTCATATATAAATAAGGATTTATTTGTCTCTAACAATCAGTTCCCTTTTTAAAACATTGAGCATATAAACTGCAAATTTCCACTCTGTTTTTTCCTCTATTAATAAAGTTTTGTTAGTTGCCAATTATTTTATATTTGAATTCCCAGATCTCACTGAATCTGAAAAACATAAAGGTCTCTAATAAGAAAATTTCTGACTAGACATAAAATTGACTGATTCAGAAAGCTTGTAAGAGTCCAAAAGTACAGAAATACCAAAATTTTATTTTGCCCAGTTTCCCAACCTTATACATATTGCTGCCCAGGCACATGTTGCTCCTCTTCTTAGAGGAGAGCAGCACATTCATGTGAATTCTGTAATCGTCCCTTCTGATTGTCCTTCCAACATATATGTTTAGATCACCTGCCAACACAAAGATGTCACAGAAGCAGAGAACCTTCTTCCTACTAAAACCAGGGGCAGTCTCATAAATAATGACAGCTTTTATTTAAGATGGACTTCCGACTTTCTTATTCACGTATTAGAAAAAAAGCACCTTAAGCCAAGTTGCAAAGATTTTCAAACTAGCAACAGTTTCCTGATAAAAGCATTTGCCACTGAGAAAAAGATAAATAAATTACAAGTGTTAAGTTCTTATGCCTTAGAAATGTAATGCGACAAAGATGGTTCAGACTGCTTTCTGTCACACAAACATAAGTTCCTAATCAAATAGATGTTGCCAAAAGGAGTCTGGTTTCATGTAAACATGAAAGACATCTAATCCTGTTATAAGGTATTAAGAGGCAGTTAAAAAAAAATACGATCTGCAACTACCCACAGACAACTCAATGGACTTCGCAGATAATGGATGTGCACTGATCCATGTCTGAACGGCAGAGAGACCCCAGTGGGTATCCAGTTCCTTATGGGAACAGCAGCAGAACTCCTTCTTTGTCTCATCCCAGTCCTAATGCAACTAATGACAACTGCAGAAAGCTGTGCACCGGAGGAGGGTACTGGGTACAGGTGGGAGGTAGGCAGGGAAGAGTTGGGATGTCACACAACACTATACATTGAGGATAACAAACAGGGATGAAGGGGATGGTGAGGGAATGTCCTGGTTTGGGCTAAACCAGAACTAATTCTCTGTTCAGTGGTTGTACTTCTCAGCTCAGTCTCTTCTAAGCAATAACACTTTCTGAAGTTAATGGATTATTTTTGCACAGTCTCTGCTTCTAGAAATCATAGTCCTCGATATTTAGAGTTACTGCCAAGGACTGCTGGTAATTGCTCCTAAGATCACTGCTAAATCTTAACACCATGTTGGAGGTGCAGTAAGTAGAAAGCTGTAAGTAGAAAGGTCTAATAAGTAGATAAAAGTAGAAAGGTCTACAAGTGTAGTAGTCTATATAAGTATAATAAGTATAGTAGTCTATATAATAAGTCTAGTAGTCTATAAGTAATAAGTATATGCAATAAGTGGAAAGGTCTCCACTTGTGGGAAGAAACAGACAGGGCAGGTGACCCCAAACTGACCAACAAGGTATTCCATTCCCTATATGTCATAATCTATATAAAGCTGAGGGATCACAAGGGTTAAAACCCTTTTTCAATGGCTAGCATCCAAGGAGGACTCTATCCATTCTTCAGCTTTTGAACTCAGCTCATGCATTCCTTAGTCCGGTTCCCAAAATCCAGTTCCCATCTCCCACTGAGTGCAGTCTGGGACTTCAGTGAAGCCATGATAATCACTGGGGGATTTCAATATTTGGTTTATATATATCTGAATGTATTTCATTACATTTTTAATTAATATCTTTATCTTTTTATTGTTACTGTTTCATTAAAGCTGTTGGAGGCTTGTTGGTTTGCTTGTTTGTGGGGTTTTTTCCACAAACTCTGAGTCTCTCTCCTTATTCCTTATTCTGGGAAGAGAGAAGGGTTAATAGAGAACATCCACCACTCATTCAGTGGCCAGCCCGGTCTCAGCCTATGCCAGGGAGCCAGACAAAATTACAAGGAGATGGAGAGAATGGAAAAATGGGGGAATTGACAGCAAAAAGCATAGATAATTACTAAAATAAGGTGGATAAAGGAAAGACAGAAAAGAGACTGAAAATGTATCAAATAAAGGGAAAAGAAACAGTCAGATAGAAAAAGAAGTCTGGGAAAACAAATGTCACAGAAGAGTATATTCATGAGACAGTAAAAAAGAAGAGGAAGAAGAAACAGGATGTGCCAACTATGGGTATAAAAGAAGAAATAAATGGGGGAAAAGAAAGGCAAAATAAAGAAGGGTTATTTTTGTAAACTTAGAGTAGAAAATATAATGAACCATATAGAGAAAAAATGAAACACTGACTGACATTAGAGTGCAGAAAGGCACTCAAATGTGCACATACCTCAATTTTTTTACAAGGCTACAATGGCTGGTAATGTAAATGCAAACCAGGCTTCCTGCATCCTGTCTGAAAATCTAAGCCATTCTCCAGAGTGCCAGTTGAGTTTCATATCAAAATAGCACAGAACGAATCCCTGGGAATCTACAGAAGAAATTCTCCTGCTGGTCTAGGTTTCTTCTCAGACCTGCTCTGAGGAGCTACTCAGAGCACCAGACAGTTACTTTTGCTCATTGTGTTTGTGTCCATCTGATCCCTCAAACAGTGCTTCTCAAGCATCTCAAGCATGTTCAAGGTAACTCACAGAAGACACTTTTTTTGGATCACATTTCTAGTTGCTGGACACCTTTGTTTGTGCAGGAACTCTGTTGGTGAGCAATTCCTAAGTGGTCCAGAATCCCACTCTGGATGCTTTTAGGAAAAGCAGAGGCTAAGCACTGTGCTTTTCCTTTAGTAGGAACAGATGTTCAGTGATATTGTCTTGCTCATATATGAAAAACAAACTTGATAGCTTCTGAAAATCTTCCGATCTTTGCTATATTTGTCTGTAGCAACTGATGACTGGATTTAGTTATTTGATGTCTCAAAATTTAGTGAAGATAAGCTACACATATTTCAAATCAAATAGGAAACAAACTTTCAGTTAGGTGTTCAACGGATTATAAGCAAAATGGCTTATGCATGTCAGAGTGCCCTGGGTATCCCAATCTTCCATTCTCTTAAGTCATGTTCTTCCATTCTCTTAAGTCATGTCATTATATACATCCTTAATAAACATATATATACATGCTTAACAAATAATTCGCTGTGATTAACAAATCACCCAGCTGAGTCCTCCTACTTTTCTGCTGGCTTGCAAAACATAGAGACTTGGCTACTGTGAGAAACACGCTCAAATTTAAAAGATAATTTATTCTGGGACAGAATTAATAAAATGAAGTGTACAGTGATGCACTAAATGGCCGCATGCACACTGAACCTCATAATTCTCTGGTATTTTATAGTATATTAAAATTCCATATTCAAATATTTCTGAGGAGCAATACTCTGCCCCTTATCTGATAGTTACTATTTAATAATTCGTTTACTTCTGAGAAGCGATACTCCACTCCTCATCCAATAGCTACTGTTGAATATTCCTATATGTTGGGAGGATACCGCACCCCTTATCAGCTGATGCATTCCTTGCTTCTGCATCAGCTGGTATATTCCTTGCTCCCAAATCAGGGCACATCTGTGTCTCACAACACCACACCCTTGCCCCAACCACAAACGGGCCCTTGCTCCAGTCCCCAATACTGAGTCCTGGAACCTACAGACTTTCCATCCACCTATGTCTACTTTCTTAAACTATCAATATTTAGTTAAATTTAGTTAGCTAAGTCAATACTCCTACTTATCACAGCTACAAAAGACTGGTTTCACAGGAAGAACTGATAATGTATTTTCATTATTACTGCCATACTATAGCAACACTTAATAACCAAGATTAATAGTGTTAGAAATGTGCAGCTTAGTTACTTCTTTTACTGCATAATGATGTAAACATTAAATTCTTCATTACTACTTCTTCAAAGGCACTTTGAAACTTTTGTTAGACATATCAGTGCCCAGTATGGGAAAAGCACACTTATTCAGATTTTGGTGCAAAAAGAAACATCTTGGGTGCAGAAGGTTTTCTGTGATTCACGGAGTTGTTGTTTGAAACAAAAAGACGTTAAAAGCCCTTTTGCACCCTGATGAGGTTTAAATTTAAGTGCTGAAAGTCTACATTAGTGATATCAGTTTCCAACAGTAGTAATACTCCTTAGCATTGTATTTGCACAGTGATATTATGTGGTTATATAAGTCTTCCATGAATGTTGATTTTTGGTCAAGTTTTATTCTCCAACTCTAATCATCTCCATGTATATCTGGAATTGGTGCATTATGACTTAAGTAAGACTACAGCAGAAGTCTGTCTCTGAAAACAAAACAAAACAAATCAAACAAAACTAGCAACAGGAGTTTCCTAGAAAATCAGTCATTACAGATATTGAGAACAATCACAAGAGAACAGTATTTTAAACCAGTAAGTGAAGAGCTGGGATAATTTACCAGAAAGAAACAGTCTGCAATGTCTTGGTTCACTCTCAGAAGAAATCTGTGATTAGATAGATAACAGCTGAAAGGCTTTTCCATGGCAAAAAGTATACTATGTTCTAGACAGCACCCAAAGGTAAAAAAAAAAACCAACAACTTCACAATACACTGGTGCCTTAAATCAGAAGTGGTGAAAAAAAAAAAATTAATTGTAGAACTTCTGACGTTTACAAAATTTTCCAATCTGTGGGTTGTGAGGATTGGCTGCAACTTCAAAGCAGCAGTTCCCATGGCCCTGTGTTTTTTGCAAATTTTTTATGAGTCCTGTAGAGTCATCTGCATACTGAGGGGAAAAAAAAAAACATAAAAAATAAAGTGACCTCCCAAAAGAGGTATTTTTTCCATCCCAGGTACAGTCCTGGTGAGATCCTGAGGGAGCACTTAAAAACTGTCCTTATAAAACCAGACTTGTTAATTACACAAAGAAATGCAAAAGGGCTGCAGTTTTATTTTGTATCAGGGCCTCCCCCATCACCATCATTTTTCACACAGACGCTCTGGAGACTGTTAAATAAAATCCAATCATCCAGCTTCCAAAAACCTATTGACATTTTGGCATTCCAATCTGAAACTGTTCATGCCAAAGGCTGAAAACATGAACTGTCTTGTCAGAAGCTAAATAGCTTAACAATTACTTCATGGAACTTAACTGAGTAGGCATAAAAATAACCCCTCATGGTACAGATGACATGCACATGGATTTACAACAAACCAAAAGTATTAATATACCATTGAAATGTATAATTAAACTCTTGAAAAATATAAAGGCATGTTAGATACATTTTGAGA
Organism: Ceyx melanurus; assembly: GCA_024611195.1. Lineage (NCBI taxonomy): Eukaryota > Metazoa > Chordata > Aves > Coraciiformes > Alcedinidae > Ceyx > Ceyx melanurus. Next base: position 15,412 of record JANHGL010008084.1, on the reverse strand, counting down.
AATTGTGCCCACAATCTGGCAAACTCTTCTGCTTTTTGTATGTGTGGATATCAAGTTTAAAATTAAAAAAAAAAAAGCTTTTCCTCATCTGTGTTCTCACTTTTAGTTATTCCATTAAGTGATTTCGTTGTAGTGGAGTTAATCAATTAAATGCTCTGCTCTTCTCATGCTTAGGAAACCGTTGAGGAGCAGCTCGTGTACATGCCCAGCATTTAAAATGGTCTTTCCAGGAAAGAAGACTGACAGACACAGAAACATGCAGTAATGAGCCCTAAACAAATACTAAAAAGCACAACAGAGTTGTTTGGGTTGGTTTGTTTGGTTTGTCTTTTTTTGTCTGTCACCAGTTCTTTTCAGTTGTTCTCCTGTTATGTACCATTTTCTACCTGAGTGACAGAAAAAAAAGTAGTAGCTGCCATCAGCTGAAAATGTCTCTGCCCGAGGACGGCTGGATCAGGACTGTCCCTGTGAGTCTCAAAAGGGGAGAAAAAGGAGGGGCTGTGGGTCAACTTTCCACTGGATTTTTTTTCAGAGCAACAGTGAAAGAGAGAAGGGAGGAAGAGGGGAAAAAAAAAAAAGCCAGTGAGAAAAAGCAGATATACAAGTAGAGAAGAATAGAGTGTCCATCCTCCTTACAATTTTGTCAGCTAAAATTTGGTAAATGCTTTTGCATTGCTTTTGGGAGGAGGTGATATTTAAAAGCATGCTGCTCAGCGGGCAAACAGGAGCATGACCAACTCCAAAAACTTTGCCTAGATTCTGATCATGCCGATCAGCAGAACAAAGGAGACCAGCCGCGTTGGTTTTCCTTAGGGCCTGATGACTAGGACAACAGCTTTCTGTTTCGGTAGGACCCAAACATTTAACCTCTTCTATGGGATGTTTCACTCCCACTGTGTTGCTTGGATTTTAAAGATTGTGTTTTCCTGATATGGCACTAGAGATTTTTCTCTCCTTTACACTCCAAACAGTCCTGCAAATCTATCTCTCTGCTCTGGGAAGCAACAAAGATTTCAAACTCTCTTAACTTGGGTATTTTACCTTTTTGCCTTTCTCTGCTCCATATTTCTATCTGACTTCAAATACTTCTTTTTTCAGTATTGCCCATGATTTAGATTGTTTTGATTCTTTTTGATATATCTGGCTCTTAAATCTTTGTTGTGGGTTTTTTCTGTGGTGAGTTTTGTTTTCTAGTTTTGTCTACTATCAAAGGTTTTTTTCACATATTATTTTAAATGTTATATTAGCTCTGTACACTCTTGTGCAATTTTAATGTTAACAAAGTACATTTCCTAAGCTGTATTTTTACATTGCCTTAATTGCTAAATTAATTTTTTCCCCTATCCAAGTGAGGTAAATAAAATTACTATGTACTATAGAAATAAAAACTTTATTTTCCTGCAGTTTTTATAACTCCTGGAAAATTTTAAAGTTTGGATTTTCCTTGTTTTGAGAGTGGTAATATTTCTCTTCAAATTTCAGATTGTAATTCTTTTACTAATCTCACCTGTAAATTCTCTGACACATCACAAAAAAAGTAATTCTACAGGACACATTCAAGTGTCTAATGCTCCAACAGTATTCATAATACTATTAAATTTTGTGCAAATTTAGAAAGAATGAACTGCTTTACATATTTAACAATATATAAAATGCAGAGCTCATTTATGATTGCCATATACGATACGATTTTTTCCTCCAACATGAATTTCTACAGCATTTAACTACTTTCTACCTACTGCAGCCACTAGAAAACAAACAATAACCCTGTTCATTTTATTATGTTTGTTATTTTCCTAAGCAGTTGTGTTTCTTACTATTTTCCCCTATTTTCCCTTACAGTTTCCCCTATTTTTATCTACTTTTTCCCCTACTTTATTTATCCTTGTGTATTATAACACTCTCTTTTTCTTTTCATACACAGGATGAAAGAAAAAGATAGCTTATGGTGTTTAAAAGTGCCTTTGTTGCTTTGCATTTTTTCAGTTTCTGAGTCATCTTCTTAATATCAGAAACACTTCTAATTGAGACAGGAAGGGCTCTTTAGAAGTGTTTTTTGCCTGGAGAGTCTGTCCCTCCTCACTCCTTTAGAGTTACATGCATTTTATTTGGGTAGTTTGAAGTCTCTCCAGTCTACATTTTGTGTGGTTATTCTCACAATCCCTCTCAAAAAAAAAAAAAAAAAAGTCCGTTTGAGGCTATTACGGGGTGGAGGGCAATTTTGTGGTTTGTTTTCACTTGTTTGGGTTTGGGGTTTTTTTGTTGGTTTGTTTTGTTGGGATTTTTAAAAATATATATATCCCTTGTTTGGCATTCTAAATAGTGAAGTTGCACTTCCCTAAGCTGCTCTCACTTTACAGAAAAAATATTTTTTTGTCCATTGAAGCAAGCCCAGAAAGCTTTAATGAGCCCAAATGCAGAAATAGATTATCACAGCTAGGGAAGATAACCAGGGAAAAATACTCCTTTTTCTTGTGCATGAAAAAAAAAACAAACAACAATTTGCTGAAACCTGAAAAAGCATTTTGCCAGCTTCAATATAGGGTTTTATCATTATTATTATTCTCTTTAATCTGTAACACATGAATAGGGTCAAAAGTAGAGCTACACACATGAATTAGCCCCCAGTACTTTGCAGAGTAAAAACCTACTAAAAACCTTGAATAGATAATTAACACTGTTAATTAAGTGTGCAGGCTCCTGTGGTAGTAGAGGTTTATGTATATATATTCGCATAATCTATTTTTTATATTTTCACAACATTTCCTAAAAAAAACACATTTCATAGAAATAAACAATGACTTCTTGAAGACCATCTGCTTATGAAATTTGTTTTTCAAAAAACACAGTACTTCCTTTCAATCTTCTTTGGATTGGGTGGTTAAAATTGTATTTCATTTGAAATAAGTACATTAAAATTGAGTCATAAGGAAGTAGAAGGCAGCACTGATCAGTGCTCTGCTCAGAAAGCACTCACTGCACATTTTCCATTTGCTTCTCTGCGCATTTTTAAAATGCTCATGCCATGGAAAAAATCTGAGCTACATTCTCATAATTAAGAGGCCATTATGTTAATACTAGTATTTAGTTAGGCATTTCAAATCCATTCAACATGATTATTTAAATGGTTTAGAAAAATACTAAGTAGCTTTTCATAGTTAACAAAAGTATCCAAGTTAAAAGTGTCTAAATTGGCATATATCAGCCTGTTCCTTATACTTCCTGCAGCTTACACTTTTTAGTGGATTTTACCATGTATTTTTCAAAGGTGTCTCTACCTCAATTTCCTGTACCAGTGTAAAGTAGCCCTGAAATGTGTGACTGAGCTCTGGAATAGGCTGCCCAGGGAGGAAGCAAAGGAGTTTTGGAATGGGCTGCCCAGGGAGGTTGTGGAGTCTCCATCTCTGGAGACATTAAAGACCCACCTGGATGCATTCCTGGGTGACTTAGTCTAGGTGATCCTGCTCTGGCAGGGGGGTTGGACTAGAAGATCTTCTAGGTCCTTTCCAGTCCCTAACATTCTGTAAAATAAGGAGCTCTGCTCACAGCAGCTGCTAATGCATAGAAAAAAAAAGAACATATAGTAGTTTTATATATATATATATTATATATATACACTATTATACAGACTATATAACTGTGTATATATAATATATAAATATACACAGATACTATTTAGAGATATAAATCTAAATTTCTACGTATATGTATTTTTAGGGCTTCACGCTCAGCTTTTTATTGTTTCCGTGTTGAATTTCAAAGCTTGTTGTTTCAGTTTATGCTTTCTAGAATTTTGGAGTGGACTGCTTCAATAGGTTGGACTCAAAGCCTGGAACTTTGGAGATAAATATTATTTGTTTTCTTAGAACTAAAGAGGTTTCGGAGATCTGGGGAAAAAAAATAAAATAATTTTTAAAAGAAAAAAGTAAAAAAAACCACACTGAAATAAATCAATGGACAGGTAGATAAAGCTGGGAAAACTGTTACAACTGTAGAAACAATTTCTTTATCTCCAGGACTACCTGCAAGAAGTGTCCCCCAGCATTAGCCATTTGAGCTGTGGAGTAGATATTCTCAAGTGTACTTGTTGGTTAAGCCAGAATATTTCAGACTTTAAACATTTTTTTAGACCTGGCTTCTACTTCTGGTGACTTCATCTCATTATGCCTTCCTCATCTTGCTTGTAAACCCCTCTGTCACTCCATCCAACCCCGACAAGTATGTTCAGGAACTGAGACACTCTGTAGCTTCTCTTTGGTATTGAGGGGAATGAGCTTGGGGAACTATTTTTGGACATACTTTTCCATTCCTTTGATCATTTTTATGGTTTATACCACACTCCACTCCATTAGCGGTGTTCTTGCAGAAACAACAATACCATCCTCAAATTAGTATCTTCAATTCCAGCAAGTCCTGTTTTCTCATTCAATAGCTAAATGAGCACTTTTCACATCAGCGTTAACACTGTGAGCTCGTTTCCACCACAAATCCCAAATCCTTTTGAGTCACTGCTTTCCAGAACAGTATTTCCCATCCCAAATGTACAATATTGCTCTTAAATATTTGTCCATAATTTTTTTTTTCATTCTTAGCATGCATGAGGTTTTTGTTGTGGGTTTTTTTTCTGTGGGTAGTTTATCAATTAATACATATCTTCTAGACATTTGCCTTCATCCTTACTTCCCACTCATGAGCCACAAGTGGATTTCCCTTCTTTCACGAGGAATGCTGTGCCTCACAGAACTTTGTAGAGACAGTCCAGAGCTCTCATTGATCTTGTGTAGATACCCAATACTACTCCAACATCTTTTTTTCCATAAGGTATGTGACGTCTGAGTCACTGCTGCCAGGATTTTCTGCACACAGGCAAGAACAACACAATCTATTTTATTCTTATTTTCTATTTCCTCACTTCTAAAAGGCCATGCAAATGCCACAAATGGATTTACAATGAGCAGCTGCAAATTTTAGTGGCACCAGCTGTTATTTGTCCATGCCACAGACAGGATAACACAACCTTGCCTGAATAAGGAAAAAAATCTCCAGAAACCTCCATTTCCCCCAGTCACCAGTGACAATGCCAGAAGGTCTCCCCTCATGCCAATTCAGCAGCTTCTAGCTGTCACAGGTCAAGATGCCTGCTTTTATTTAGGTTTTGAATGCACTTCTGTCATTCCTTTGACAGCAGGAGGGTATTGCCACATATTTACTTACATAAGTTGTTGAACGGTGGCTAAAGTTCGATGGTTAAATTTCAGTGCTGCACAAGATTACATCCCCGTTGACAAATAAAAATTCACACTCTGAAGATCTCCCAATATATTTTAGCCTCACCAAAGCAACAAATGGTAACCCTCTAAAGATAACACTATTAAAGCGATTCATTTCTCCATTGTTAGGTGCTCAATAGGAAAACTAACTCTTTTACTAGTGTACATATTAACACAGATGTGAAGCTTTCTGAAGCTAAGGAAAAGAGTTTTATTACTTTAAACAGCCTCTGATGAGTCCCAGAAGGAAAATTCGGAAAATAATGAGCAAAACCGGAAAATAAAAAAGATGGAGGTCAGTGGAGGTTCTAAAAGCAAGTAATAAAGACTCAACTTAGTAGCAGTGATTGAAGGTCTTCCAATGTAGAAATTCTTAATCTTTTAACTCTCTAGTAGTTAAGTAATTACAACCAGATTGACTGATCAAAACTTTGTTTCACTTCCTCTTTTCACTCCTACCAGCTGAAAAACTGAAGGCTGGCAGAGCCTCTGTGGGAAGGCTCCCATAACTCTGCCACAGCATAAAACTAATGCATATGGAACAACAACAACAAACCACCAAAACAAACCCAACTTCAACTGTTAAGAATCTACCAGAAAAGGAGACCAGGGTAGTGAGATACTCTTTATACCTTTACATCAGCACTGCATCACAGACAGGTTGGCCAGGGCCAGGATCTTCTTCCAAGGTGTATGGCCACATTCTGCAAAGCTCAGGTTTCTCTTTAAGTATGCTCAAATCTCATTACCTCTTACATCTTAGTAGTTAAGTGCATACTAAATCCTAAGATCCATAAATGCTTTACAGCACTGGGCCTTTTATAGCTCACATGAGTTATGGCTATGATAGGCTATATACTATAGGATCAGAGCAGCCCCATCAGGGTATAATAAAATATCTCTTCACTTGTCTTTTAAATGCAGAAAATTAATAGGAAATGTCATTAGTGTTTAATTTTGTTTATGTTTCGGTTTTTGTTTTGTTTTGGGTTTTTTTTCAAATTATAATTACTTTGGCATTCATTTAAACAAGATTTTCTGGGGGAAAAAAAAGTGAGAGCAGTTCTTCTTGTGGTCATACAATAAACAATGTAAAACTCATTGGGGAGAACTTACAGCTTTTGGGAACATAAAACTTTTGAGAAAAGAATCAGGAAAAAAAGAAAAAATCAACTTCATCTAAGAGAGTTATATTGGAGATTGGATTTTTCCTCTCAGACAACTTAGATGCCAGTATCAGAGGCAAACTTCTGGAAACAAAAGAATTGTCAAAGTTATGTTGCTAAAGCTGCACAACGTCACAGAAAACCATTGCTGAGATTCGTACCCTTGCATCTCTTCTACATACAGGTTTTGACTAACTTTGGGTTTCATGCCAATGGAATTTTTCCTCCCCAGGATGGAAATTAAGAACCTTTTCCTGAGCCTATTGCTCTGCTACAGTTTGCTGAGAGCTGCCAATTCTCACATGGTAATTGAAGAGAAGACAGAATGCAACCTTTCAAGGAGCAACAAAATGAATCTCTCAGATCTCCATCCCATCTCCATAGTAGGTGAGTAAAATCTGCCATTTGGGGCCAAATTATCAAGACTTGCAGAAAATATTATCTATTAGTGTGGATTGCTTTGATAGAGTACTACAACAGTGAGATTTCATATAAACAGCACAGTAATACAGAATTGCAGTGGCAACATGGCCACAGCATCCAAACACAGAAATGTCAGAAAACAAGGTGCATAGTGAAAAAAAACCCAAACCATTTCATGTATATATATATATATATATATATCAAACAGCTTATTTTAGTTCTACAGATTTCACTTCAGATCCTACTATACTGTAAGTCTTTCTGTATTGAAGTGGCTTTCTGTTAATATGGTATTAATCTTCCTTTGAAAATCTAGTGCAAATGGAACAAGTGAATACAATCATATATAAGAATATATAATAATATATGCTTCAGCCTCCAAAGCTGTATCATTTCGACAGCAACATTTTGGATAGAGCTTCCTAACTCAGTGACCTCTTCTTACACCAAGTCCTGTTTCTTCTGGCTGGCCACACAGCTGAAGATGAACGAGCTCATAATACAGCTCAGTTTTTACATGTGGTTGTAACCATGCTTAAGTAATAAAGCTCACCTGCAATCAGCTGTTTACACAGCTGTCAAACATGGACAGTGCTCATGGTATCAAAAGATTATGTCTGGCTCCAATTTAATAAAACCCAAGGCTGGAATTGTATTACATCTTAAAAGGTAAGCAGAGGATTGGTTCTCATCTACTTGTGAAATGTACAATTATCTATGTTTTTTATAGCACTTGAAATCACATTGTATCAATAGGGGTTAGGGTTGTGCGTGCTATCAAGTTTTTCACAAGCCTGTATTATGTATTCCTGTATTGTCACAGATGACATTTGTAAGGAGCTAGTCAGTTGGACAGTTGTTGCAAACACAGGAGAGCGAGGTTGAGGAATATGCGATTAGAGGCCAGTTGTGAAAAGCAGGAGGTTTACCCAACCTAGAAGATCTACAGAAGAGACAATTAGAGCACTCACCTGTAAAAAAAGGCATATCTGTTTCCCTCCCATCTGTCCATTGCACGTCATTTGCTTCTGTACTTCAAATAGCACACATACATGATGCCAATGTTTCAATCTCTGTTTAACAACATATTGTACCCTTAACTGACTGTTATTGAAACAATTTTGTACTCAAAGCAATCTGGACAATCTTGTACATCTGTATTATAGAAAGTTGTACTACTGTAGAATTAAATGACTCACAAGCATCTTGGTTACCATCATAAAGTTTCAAAGGGCAGCATGGCAAAGTCAACATGCTCTGCCAGCTGGAACTAGATCTAAACCACTAATCACAGTTAGGGCAATGCCTTTTTGAGATGTGCTCTTATTGACTGAAACTTCATATGCTTGAAGGTTACTTTTTCCTCACACTTTTTTTTTTTGGTGTTGTTTTGATGTAAGAGTAATAAGTAAAACCCCAATCTAAACAGCCCAAAACGTGTATTCTTCATTCTGTAAATCCTGGCAATTACTAAATATTAAAAAAAAACATGTATAGGAAAGGTTGAAAGAGACCAGGAGGCACCATTCATTAGTGTGCTGTGCAAATTTTTTATTCTAATCACTCCTTACATAAAAGGTAGCGGTTATTACAAACTTCACACAGAGAATAAACCTACCAAAAACACCGTAACAGATCAGTGAGCTAGGAAGTGTCTCACACTATAACAGTCTTGCTGTGTTAGATCCCCATAAAAAAATTCTTAGTCATTAATTTTATTTAAGGTACATAAACTCAGAGCTGATAAAATAACAAAAATAACTGCAGTAAATGCTATTAGCCGTCAAAGGATAATGAAGTTCACAAGTACTAGTGATTTGATCTAAAGGGGAAAAAAATATATATTTAAAATGTATCAGGCATAGTCTGAACATCCTCCCCTGAATTTACCAGATCTAAATTTACTACTGGAACTATATACCAGGTTCAACTCTACAAATACCCACAAACCTTTCAAAGCTACATGCACATTAGTGAAATACTTTCAAAAGTAACACTTTGTAAACTAAGATGGGAGGTGAAAAAGGAACAAAGAACTGAAGAATGAAAGGTGTCATCACATAAGTGAAAAGTTTATATCAAAGCAGCAAAGAGTTTTTTGCTTGCAAAAAACAGCATAGGCCTGTTAATTACTGCCAAAATGATGCAGGTAACACCACCTTTTAACAGAGAAAAAAAAAAAAACCAGATTAAATTCTAAAGGCTTCCCCTATTTTTGTTCAGGTGACTAATGCATGTAACTACCCCAGCTTTTACACTGAGACCTCTGATTTGATTTGCCTGAAATCATCTTGTTTGTAGTTGACAAAATGTGTAAAAATAGGTTTTCTGACATACAAACATCAGTGCTCTTCTCTCTGCATGAGCCACAACGATGACAGGAGTACAGAGGCTCAGGGTGTTAAGCAAGAACAGCTACCAGGGATGAATGACTTCACTGCAAAACATGCTGTGAGAAGGTGGCAGGGCAGGTTATCTGTCTTCCCTTGACCACAAAAAATAGTACTGAGCATCTTAATTAAACAACACATGCTGTAGAACTGATTTAATATTATGTTGTGCTATTGTCTTTGAAGATTTAACTAAAAGATCCCAGAGAGTCAGCAGGAAAGAAGCAGAGAACAGGAAATCTTCCAAGGTAGGTGGCTGTTCAGAAAAATGTTGTTGCATTAGAATCGTTCATTACTTCTACCATTTTCCTCAGGACATTCACTTGCAAGGCTCTTACAGCCATTCCCCAGTTTCACAGCATCCCAGAATGGCAGGGGTTGGAAGGAACCTCTGAAGATCATTGAGTCCACACCCCCTGCCAGAATAGAGCAAAACTAGAGCAGGTCACTCAGAAATGGATCCAGAGTGGTCTGGAAAGTCTCCAGAGAAGGATACTTCACAACCTCTCTGGGGAGTGTATTCCAGTGCTCTACAACACTTACAATAAAGAAGTCCTTTCTTGTATTAAAGGTGGAACTTCCCATACTTGAGCTTGAATTTAATTCTATACAGTTTGAAGCCCTAAACACTGTAAAAACAGATGTAAAACTAATGATGGAAGGAAAACTATGAGGGGTTATGTTGGTTTTGCTTTTACTTTTGTTGTTGTTGTTGTTTGGTTAGGGTTTTTGATTGTTTTTGTTTCATTTGAACTCCTCTCTTACACAACAGGTAAGAGCTGGTTTAAGTATCTGTAAAACTATTTTGTCATGTCATCAAGAAGGTTCATCCCCAGTCACACCATGTGGGTTAACTCCACAGGCTCTGCAGCACAGGGGCACAGCCACCCCAGCTGCTGAATTCCAGCTGCAGGTGCTACAAAATGAAAGTAGAGGCATGCAAAAAGAAGTTGGTATTTGATCTAAATTGTTAACTAGTCATTTTATCAGCTCAGTATATTGATAGATTTCCTTAATGTGATGTTATCTGTAGGTCTTGAAAGTAAAGTATTATATCGGTTTCACTCCTGTATTTTAAAGATTGTTTAGAAAATCAGAAAATAACATTTTTACTTCTCAGTAAAATTAGCATTTATACTTCTCATTAAAATTGCTGCAATCAGAAATATTTAAAGCTCCTTCTTTTCCTTTCTAATCAATGCCTTGTGTGGTTAACCTGCCTTGAAACACTTCCCGAATTCCCAGGATGACCCACATTGAAATGGACCTCCAGACATCACTTAGCTCCAAACATTCTTATGATCAAACTTTGTCAAAGCATTTTGGCTTAAAATCTCCTAAGGCACTCAGGAACCACAGAACATTTTACCTTAAAACTCCTGAGAAACTACCAAGTTTTAAGAGTGCATAGGGTGCCTGTAGCTGGAGGGCTCTGGGCATCTCTCCCAGGTCTCAGGCACATGCTGATCAACCAAAAGTTTTTCACCTTTGCCCATGACAGAGAAGCATCACTCCTTAGGTAGCTCGAGAGATCTTTTTCAGCTCACCTATCAGGGTCTGCAGTTAAGGATTCCCATGCACAAAGGATTGCTGAGCTCCAAAGGCAGCCTATCCAATCCTGCAAGGTAGAGCATTACTGAGTCATCTCTCTCAGCCTTGCTGCTCTGGAAACAAAGCTAATACCAGCCACTTGGACAGACGGAGAGGTTTCTCTCTCTCAGCTGTAAAGTTTGGAGATCCAAGAATAATCTTCTACTTTGTTTCTGATAATTTCACTGTATTTCCAGATTCTTGCATCCCTTTCATTGCTGCTGCCACATTCTTCCCTACTGAGCTTTTACTGATACTTTCTCCAGTCATGTTTCTAATTTCTCAAAATACAGTGCTCATGAGGTTTACCATTTTGCTTGGTAAATTGGTCTCAAGTCAACATTTCCCATGATCCAATGCCACCACGTTTATATTGCTACTAATACAGGTCTCAGCGCTAGCACCTGCCTACTCATCTCCAGCCAGCAGCTCCCATGGTTCACTTTCTTGGCACCTAAGCTTTATTCTGACCCATACTCATTTTAAATGCATCTGAATTTTCATGTTGTTTTTGTTTTGTGTTTTGGTTTTTTTTCTTCTAGAAAAATGCTCAGCCAAAGATCTCTCCCAAACCAAGGCCCACACCAGCTGCTGACTGCGTGCCAAACTTCAAAACCTGCAAACCACACTTGAATTCATGTTGTAACTACTGTGCTTTGTGCAAATGCCGTATTTTTCAGACCATCTGCCAATGTTTAATGTTAAACCCAAAGTGCTAAGCCAAGCTGGGAACAACATAAGGCTTCTGTCTTTCATTAGGTTCTCAAGCATGTATTTCAAACTGCGCCTGTGTGTATAGCAATCAAAGTAGAGAGCTTTGAAGCTGGCAGCTTAGATTTGCCCCTCTTAACATTAAAAGGGCAATGTTTGGGGTTTTTTTGCATGGGGTTACTGCTAAATAGGATGTTATTTCAAGGAGCAAGCAACAAGGGAAATTGACATTGAACAGGTATTTTTAGCAAAACTGACCTGCATTTTAAGATTTTTGGTTTCCTGTTGGTTTGAAGCTTTCTTGGTTAAGAGGCTTGTTTGGGGTTTTTTTTGATGGGTTGTTTTTTTCTCAATCATTTCCAGTGGAACATCAGTAGCTCCAGGGGTTTTAGTCATTCTACCAGTAACCAGTATCTCAAAGGTGTATAACAGACGTATATTTGAACCCTGAATGTATCTGTGCCTCATGACTCAAAAATTAGAATTTTTCTTCCCCCACAGTTGTATCATAGGAACAGAGTCCTCAGCCCTTCTCCAGCTGCCAAGGGAACAGTGCATATAAAGCACAAAAGCAGGAACACATATCAAGGACTTTGAAGAAGAAAGATCAGCAAAAAATGAAAGAGTACCTCCCACATTAATCTTGAAGAAAACCATTAGAAGCAAATATCTCTTTCTTTGCACAGCTCCCTGCACCTACCCCACGCCTGGATTTAGGTGGCTGTCTCTGTGTGCTGCATAGAACTATTGACCACTGGAGGAAATGAAAAGAAACCAAAAAAATGGGATGCTCTATCAACTCTTTAAATGCTCAGCTCTGAAGGCATGAAGTTCAAGGCACCAGCAAGCAGGTGTCTAGAAGTCACCTTTCTCTTATTCTTGAAGCTCTTTGCCCTAATCTTGAGTGATCTAAGATGGCACAGGAAGAAACCCCTTCTTGGTTAAACTACCAGGAGAGAGGTCAGAGGAGAGTAAGGAGAGAGCAGACCCAGAAGCTGTCCCCAACATCAAAGACTCTTTATCTGCCAGACTCTAGCTCTTGCTTTTTACCTCCTCTGTTCTGTATCTACAGTGTTTCTCTCCAACTCCTGCACGCTCTTTTTTTTTTTTCTCCTGGGCGTCTGTCTTGATTTTAGTGTTTTCCCTTCATCCCACTGTTATTGCCAGTCACCACAGGAGCCACGAGCACTATCAGGGCTAAAACAACATACTCTCTCTTCACTCCACCTGTCCATTAGATGACTGCACCAGTGTCCCTACTAATGCTCTTTAGCTTTCACCCTCAGATTAGGTCTCCATCAAGCTGTTTCAAAATTCTTATAACTGTAATAAATTGTTTGATAACTAAAATTGTATCAGTGCTTATTAATGCTCTTTGTGAGTTACTGCAGACTTGAGGTCACTCACTATATGAGTATAGACATGAAGTGACATCTATGACCAATGGAAAAAAGCATTACATCATAACATTTTTCATCAAAACATTTACAGTTGAGTTAGATTTTTCTTTGGCCAGAAGTTACTCTATAAACATGCAAAATTGGTCTATTTAGTGTTTGTTCACATCCAGCATCCTGTTTAACTCACAGACACATGACTGCGAGTTGCAGAATCAGCATTGAAAAAGGGAATAATTAAAACCAGACTCCCCTAAAAGACGACATGGGTTGGGGGTTTTTTTCCCTGTCTACTTCTGAGCTCTAAACTGTTGCCATTGTGGGCAGCCTTCTCCACAAAGCAACCTCTAACACACAGAAGGAAACATCTCAGCTGCCTGTGGCCATTACTGCAGTGCCAATCCCCCATTGCCACTGCAGTACCTAATCCAGCCTAGTCACAGGCAATTTCCAACACTGAAAATGCACAATAGCTACTTATTCCCAAAAAGAAAGATAATATTGGATTTTTGTAGTGCACTGAATAGCTAATAAGAAATAACTGCTACCTGAGTCAAATGAAAACCACCTCAACCACCGCATGCTTTTCTAACTGTGGGGATGAAACAAAGTCCCATGTTGGTTGTGGTGGGTGACCCACCAAAGGCAACGGGTTAAGACCCCCAGTCTGCTAAAAGCTCCAGTTAGCAAGCCACAATGTAGCCACAATAATACAACTGGAAGCATTCCAGGTGGGCCCATACCCAGGTGGTGCTGAATCGTGGCCCTACCCAAGTGGTTCTTTCATCTGTCTGTAGGATCTCCACTCTGAGCCATTACAGCTTTCCTTTTGTCAGTATCCATACCCCACGAGGTATTTTCCAATGGCATCACCAGGTCCCATCAATGCATATAGAGCATGAGACTCGGGAACACAAGCAGCAGACCTACAGTGCCTCTTCCTGCTCCATGAGGAACACACTCCAGATCCTTCAGCCTGTAAAGCAGAAGCAAAATCTTGTGGCTCCTCACCCAAGTTAGTGCTAGAACCAGCTACAGGGCCATTGTAATATCCCAGTACACCAAACATGCTTAAATGCCGTCCTTGAACACAACAAAACCCCCCCAAAAAACACACCAAAAAATAAACTAAAAAAGACAACACCTGCTCCAGAAAACTCTAGAACTCCTGCTTTATCAAACATACTCTAACAATGCTTCTGATTTCTTCAGATTCAACCCTACCTTGAGGATCCTGAAGTCAGCAGAAGCTTGCAGCTCTAATGTTATTTAGCTATTTCCAGTACATTGAACAACAGCGAGAGCATTTTTGTACCTAGAGCAGTGGTGGAATTTTCTTTCCTTTCCCCAGAAAATTACCCCGATCTGGGAGCTGAGACACCCAAATGCCTCTCTGACATGCCAGGCTACTTCAGGTGTTTCTGGTCAGGACAGGTATTTTCTGCTTCTTGCATAATTATATTGGAAGTAGCTAAGAAGAGGGATATCAGAATCTGCCCTGTTGTTTTTTACTTTTAATCCCTCTAGTAAATGACTCACAAAAAGATCAGCTCAGCAGCAGCAGCCTAAGCGCCTAGAGCACATCAGGGACACCCATGCAAGGCTGGCAGATGTGACATGGTACCTAGAGGAGACTGTTCCCATCTAGAGTAGCAGCAGAGACACACTAGGCTGCCTGAAAGAACAGCCAATCCCTCTCACAGTGCACTTCCTAAATTTGTGGTGCCTGTCAATTACTTTACAGAAGTAATACAATTATTTTATTGTTAAACTTCTCAGATGATATGCAGGCAGCCAACATACGGCTAAGATCCTCTCTCACCTTGCCCAAAACAGGGAGGTTTTAGACATTTCTGCAGGAGTTCTGCAGTGGAAAAAAAAAAACACCAAAAAAAAAAACCCAAACAGAAAACAGAAAACACACAATTGCTGCATGGCATATGCTCATGGAATTCTATCCAGCAAATCCTTTGAGATTAAATCCTGGCCTGAAATATGGGACCCTTAAAACGGTTGTAATAGCATCATAACACACCTCACATGTGGTGTTCATTTAATACATATAAAAGGCAGGAAAAGACAAATATACCCTCCTTAGTGATCTAGTTCAGGCCCCTTTGAGTCAGTGGAAGCCTTCTATTGACTTGAATATACTTTAGTATCAGTCCGCACTCTAACATCAGGTGAATTTTGCTAATAACAATGTCATTTGTGATAAGGGCTTCCCTTTGCCCCGCTGTCTCAAAACAGTAAATGCATTATCATACAGCTTTCAACAATTTCTAACGGAAAATTATCCAAGAGAATGTACAGTCTTACTCTTCCTTACACTCTACAGCAAGCAAATTTTGCATTTTTTTTTAAAAAAGCAACTTATAAACTCATGAAAGTGTTGCTTCTCGCACAAGGCGAGGAAATCCTTCCCGTAAGATACGGGGAACACCTTCCCACAAGAAGTGGGGTAA
>JANHGL010008082.1:0-40083 GCA_024611195.1 Ceyx melanurus | reverse complement strand
CAGTTCACCATGGGTAAGCTCCCAGTCAAAACTTTTGCTTGTGTCAAACCTCCCTCTGCTTTTGAGTGGAGGTACTGGGGGGTGAGGGGCTCTGGTGGGAGGGGGCAGAGCTGGTTGTGGGCATCAGTTCTGTGCCGGCAGAGACTGGTTGTCCGGCATTCTGATTTCTCCTCCTCTTTCTCAGAGTCATCCAGTTTCCCCAGAGCTAAGAGTGGTGCCCGCTCCACATCAGTGGAGTGCAATGGGAAGGACAGTCCGCAGAACAAGGAGGATGACAAGCAACAGGGTGGGCAAGAAGATGAGGAGTATGTGGAGCTGGAAGAGAAGCAGCGTGGTGAGGAAGATGGCCAGCAAGAAGTCAAGCCAAGTGTCAAGAAACAATGCAAGCAAGAAGGCTGGCAATGGCAGAGAGGTATGTTGGGCAGGGTGTCTGTGGGTGGTGGGCACCCCAGCAGTGGCCCCTCCTCCCCTCTCCTCCCAGCTCAGCAGCAGTGGAGGCTCTTCCATCAGTGGCCACAGCCCAAGGTTTGGCTGCTGGGGCCAGGGGCAGCTTAAGATGGGGGGAGGGGTGGGGAGGTGTGGATCTGGGGAGCTGCCACTGGCCCCACCAACCCTGCCCTGCCTGGCACTGGGTGATCAACCTCCCCCCCACCCCGAGTGAAGCTTTCCTGCCTGCACTCCTGCCTGACTTTTTTCTTCTTAGTGATGAAACGCGTAGCCAGAGGAGCACTCATTGGAGCTGTTGTAGTAGGAGGTGAGGATCTGTTGTTAGATGAGCAGCAGGTTCATTGCTGAGTCCCATCCCTGGGCTGATACTGGGGCACCCAGGTGGGCTGAGGGGGGCTGCGAGTTCTGGGGAGACTTCAGGTGCTGCTGCAAGGAGGGATCAGCACTGGCCTGTGCCTGGAACTGTGTCTGCACCCGCTGCTGCATCCCTGCACGGCTCTCCTCTCACCCCCAGGATGGGGTGCCCCATCCCTGCCCCCACCACCCTTGCTCCCCCTCTGTCCTTCCTGGGAGGCGGGTCCCGGCACGGATGGGGGTGCCAGGGACCAGGCTGAGGCTGTGCTGTCCTGCCTGCAGGAGTGGCACTCCTTACCAGCCCCCCCGTCCTGGCTGCCACGGGTCTTGCGGGCACGGGCACGGTCGTGAAGGCTTACGCTGTCAAGGCCATTGCCAGCGCCGGCTTGGCTGTGATGAAAGATGTTCTGCAACCCCTCGCCGAGCAGGCCCTGCGGGTTCACTGAGCCACACTGGGTGTTCCAGAAGCTCACACCAAACCCTGGCTTTCCTGAAGCGGAGTCTCGGGTACAGAATCTCATAAAAGCACAACTTGTAATCGCATGCTGCAGCAGCAGGGTCAGCTAGAGCTTCGCACCTCCACAGAGGAACCCTGAATGAAGAACCCCCTGGGCCTTTCTACCCTCCCAGTCTGTGCCCCCCACCCTTCAGGGGATTGTCAGGCGCCTTTCACATGCCCTTTGCTCCAACGGTGATTCTGGCCTGAGACCCTCCAGCACCTTCTGGCTCCTTGTCGAGTCCCTCATCACCTCCAGACACCCGTGCCCTTGGCTGGTTGCAACTGCTGCTGCTGCTGGTTGTAGCCTTGAAACCTCCTTCTCTCTGGTTTACTGCCCTGTGGTGACCCAGCAGGTACAGGCCAGTAAACCCTAGTGGACGTTTACAGCTTGTGACCTAAGGCTTCAGCAGATCCAGCTACTCATGCCTAGAAGTGAAGCTGAGCAGACAGCATAAAAAAGCTGACAGCACCTTGCCTCTGAGATACTCCTTCCATTTAAAAGTTATTACATCTAAACAAATAGTATCTCTGACCAGTGGGTTCACCCCCCGAGGGTGGCACGCTCAGCTTGCTCAGAAGCCAAACCAGGCCTTCAACCCATCTCTAGTCTGAAGCACCCAAAACTGCAGGGAAGAGGTGTGGTAGGAAGGGTAAGGACGTGCTGGAGTAGGGCACCACGGCTGAGGTCACTGTGGGCCATGCAGGCAGGTGTGCAGGAGAAGTCCTTGGCTCTCAGTGCCCTGGAGAAGTCCTTGGCTACCTCTGCCTGGTGCTCAGCCCCTCAGCAGGCAGCACCGACGCTCTCGGGGACGTCAAGCATCGTTCTGTCTTTGAAGAACCATCCAAGAAGTCACAGAATCACAAAATGTTAGGGATTGGAAGGGGCCTAGAAAGATCATCTGTTCCAATCCCTCTGCCAAGAAGAATCCCAAGCCCTAGGTTTCTGCCAGGCAATGTGGCAAGTGCTGGGAAACCCTTGAAACCCCTCCAGCCTCTGCTGCCCTCTTAGAGTTGCAGATCCACTTGAGCAATGAACACTCTGAAACCAATAAAGGAGCTTTGCCAGTGGTGGTGTCGTGGTGGTTGTTGTGCTGTCGGGGCCCAGGAACCCCCCCAAGTGCCCAGGAACCCCCTGAAGTGCTCCAAGAAATGCCCTCCCCCTGCAGCCCCTGCCCCAGCCATTCCAAGGATGCCTGCTGGTGATCGGGGCTGTACCAGCCTGTGCCTGATTCCAGTTTCCTTCTGGCTGCTTCTGTGAACGTTTAATCAGCAGTTGTTTGAGACCCAGAAATCCCCAGCTGCCAGGGAAGTGATGTGAGGAGCCTCTCCACACCCAGTTCATTCTCCAGACAGCAGCCCCTGTGCCCTTAGAGGGTCCCCGTGGGGTCAGCCCCGGGATCCGAGCTCCGGGCACGGGGGAGTCCCAACCCAATGCCCGGCCACCTCCTGCTCCGGAAGAGCCCCCACCAAGGGTTAATTAAACACAGCGATGACAACTAGGACAAAAGCAAAAGTGGATTCCTGGAAATGGGCGGATCTAACATCACCGAGGATCCCGCTGCCTGCCACAGCACTTCGCTCTTGCTCTGCAGCCGCACGGACAGGTTGGTGGCACAGGCTGCTGTGGACCCACGAGGGGGGTTTGGGGACAGCAGCCCTTTCCTGAGAGGGGAAGAAAAGAGGGGGCTGCTCACCCCACTGGGCTGGCTGAATGTTGAGGAGCCCTGGGCTGGGAGGAAAGGTGGGTTTTGGGGGGGCGTCTGCTGTTGTGAGGTAGTCAGGGACTCTCTGGGGTGAGGGTGGGGTGGGAGAGGGGCTCTGTGGGTGCCCAAGCAGGAGGAGATCAAGACCCTGCCATCCCCATTGGCTGCCCACATCACCCTGGGAAGAGTCTCTTGTTCTTGCTCCCCAAAGGACCAGGCTCAGTCCGGACCCTGCACAAGTTTCACTCCAGGAGACCCCTCATTCCAGTTCGCCATGGGTAAGATCGCAGGGTCAGGGGTCCCGCAGCAGGACAGTGGGGGAGACACAGGTCACCAGCCCCTAGGCTTGTGTCAAAACTCCCTCTGCTTTTGAGTGGAGGTGCTGGGGGATGAGGGGCTCTGGTGGGAGGGGGCAGAGCTGGCTGCAGGCATCAGGTCTGTGCCAGCAGGAACTGTTTGTCCAGCATTCTGCAGAAAGGGGTGAGCCAAGGTCCCAGTCGTGTTAGGCACTAGGGTGCTCTGGGGAAGGGGCTCATGATGCTCCAACAGTCACGAGGTGCCTGGGAGTGTGGGCAGGGAGAGTCCCTTGCAGAGCTGCCCAGTGCAAGGGCAGCAGCTGAACCCTCACTATCAGCCTGCTGACTGACAACCCTCCATCTCTCCTTTGTTATACTGGCTGTTGGCTTTGCTTTTGGGGTGACCATAGTGATTGGTAAGGTTGGACTGGGGGGCTCAGACTGATTCCTCCTCCTCTTTATCATGGGTAGCCAGAATCGCCCGATCTGCAAGCGATGCTGCATCCGGGTCAGCAGGGCACAGGGAGCAGGACAGCCTGCACCACAGTCAGGAA
This sequence comes from Ceyx melanurus, assembly GCA_024611195.1. Lineage (NCBI taxonomy): Eukaryota > Metazoa > Chordata > Aves > Coraciiformes > Alcedinidae > Ceyx > Ceyx melanurus. The sequence continues at coordinate 36,230 of JANHGL010008082.1, read as the reverse complement.
GGCAAGCAAGGTGGTGGGCAAGACGGTCAGCAGAACAGTGATCTGAAAGGCAAGAAATACAATGAGCAAGAAGGTGGCTGGGACAGTGAGCAAGAAGCTGGGCAGCATAGCAAGCAGGAAGATAATGATGAAGGCAAGAGGAAAGGAGATGGTGATGATGGTGGTGATGATGAAGACAAGAATAAAGGCAAGGACGAAGGCAAGGGGAAAGGAGATGGTGATGATGGTGGTGATGATGAAGACAAGAATAAAGGCAAGGACGAAGGCAAGGGGAAAGGAGATGGTGATGATGGTGGTGATGGTGAAGACAAGAATAAATGTAAGCATGAAGGCAAGGAGAAAAGAGAGAATGCAGACAAGGGGAAAGGTGGCCGGAAAGGTAAGGAGCAATGTGAGAGGGAAGGCAACAGGTGGGCAGGTACAATGGGCAGGGAATGGTTGGCAAGCTCTCTGTGGGTGGTGGACGACCCAGCTGTGGCCTGTTTTCCCCTTTCTTCCCAGCTCAGCAGCAGTGGAACCTCTCCCATCAGTGGCCACAGCCCAAGGGGGCTGCAGGGGCCAGGGATAGCTGAAGAGGTGGGGGGGGGGGGGCAGTCTGGTGAGCTGGGGAGCTGCCACTGGCTCCACCAACCCTGCCCTGCCTGGCACTGGGTGATCAACCCCCCCCCACCGCGAGTGAAGCTTTCCTGCCTTTTTCCTTCTTAGGGTGGATAAGAGCAGCTGCAGGAGGCACCATTGGAGCTACTATTGGAGTAGGTGAGAATCTGTTGTTGGATGAGTCTTCTCCCCAGTCTGGTACTGGGGCATCCAGGTGGGCTGAGGGGGGCTGCAAGTTCTGGGGAGACTTCAGGTGCTGCTGCAAGGTGGGGGGGGTCAGCACTGGCCTGTGTCTGCACTCACTGCTGCAGCCCTGCACGGCTCTCCTCTCACCCCCAGGATGGGGTGCCCCCACTGCCCTCGCTCCCCCTCTGACATCTTGTCCTTCATGGGAGGCTGGATCCGGTGCAGGTGGCAGGGGGGATGAGGGTCCCAGGGACCAGGCTGAGGCTGCACCATCCTGCCTGCAGGAGTGGCACTCATCGGCCTCCCGGTGCTCATCGGCGCCATGGGCTTTACCGGAGCTGGCATCGCCGCCGGCTCCCTTGCTGCCAAGATGATGTCAGTAGCTGCTGTGGCCAACGGAGGAGGAGTGGCTGCCGGCAGCACTGTGGCCGTGCTGCAGTCGGTCGGTGAGTTGGGAGGCAGGGGAAGGGATAAATCCACTATGTGGTAGGAAGAGCTGGGACTAGCTGGGGTAGGGCACCATGGCTGAGGACATCGGGGGCTCCTGCAGGTGGCATCTGCTTTTCTGGCAAGGGCAACGCCTGCCTCCGGTGACAGCGCTGGCCAGGGTCAGAAAGGGACAGCAGAAAGGGGCTGGCTGTGCTCAGGGAGCAGAGCCCACTCCCAGGCTGGCTCCCTGGTACAAGCTTGGAGAGGTCCTTGCCCATCCCTGCCCAGGAGAAGTCCTTGGCTACCTCTACCCGGTGCTCAGTCTCTCAGCAGGCAGCACCGATGCTCCCAGGACATCTCACTTGTTTCTGTCTTCACAGGCGCCGCAGGTTTCTCCCTTGGTACCAAAATTGGACTGTCATCTGCCCTGGGGTCGCTTGGTGCATCAGCTGGTACCTTGGCATCTTTGAAGAAAGATAAAAAAAATGACCAAGAGAAGAAATAATGGCAAAGAAGTTTCTTCAGCCCCTGGCTTCTGCCAGTCCAGCCTCTCTGCTGCCTTCTTAGAGTTGCAGATCCACTTGAGCAATGAACTCCCTGAAACAATAAAAGAGCTTTGCTGGTGGTGGTGTTGTGGTGGTTGCAGGAACCCTGAGCTCCATCCATGGGGGAGGTTGATGTTCTGTTCCCAGGATGCTCCTGCTCGTGGAGGGTACTGGGAACTGCTTGAGCAGGGCCTGGCTCCTCCTCCTCACTTGGTTTTGGGGGGGAGGTGTGTGATGCTGCTGCTGATTGATCTAAGTCAACCCCAGGAGCTTCCAAGAGGAGCAAAACTCCCTGTGAGCTGCTCTACAGCCACGTGGGAAGGACCCAAGCCCTGCTGGGAAGATGTTAAGCTGCTGTATAAATGCTGGATTCCAAACAGCTAACACCCCCCACACGCCACCCCCTCAAAAATATATGAGATTCTGCCTTTAAACTCAGATTCCGACAGCATACAGGAAATGAGGCTCTACTCTTTTATTATGGTTAAAGGTTTTTAATCACTTTTCCAGAATACAGATACGATTCAAACAAAAACTATTTTTTTTGGGGAGGGGGAAGGTCTCAATAATTCACTTATTAATACCATACATTGAACTCTATAAATTCTCATATAAGAAAAATGTCTTTTTAATATAGGTTATGATGCACTGGTGACCTATTTAAAACTTCTGAAGTAACACTTTGCAGTTATATAGCACCTTTCATCACGGGGCTGCAAAGCATCCTATAGAATTTAGCCTCATAATGCCCAAACGAGGTAGGAAGGTCTGGCCGTTTTACAGGTGGGTACAACGAGGTACAGGTTGGCAAGGGACGAAACATGAGGCTTCATCAACACAACAGCAGTGATGTGATGTGTACCCTGGACCACGGGCTAGCTAATTGAGGACAAAGTTGAGAGCCATCACCCACACCCTTCTCTACAGGAAGAAGTCTGGCTCCAAGCACATCCAAAAGGCCTTTCCACACCTTTTCCTGGTGTTCTGGGGTCATAAATAAGTAGAAAAGAGAGTAAAAAGCCCAAGACTCACAGACTGCAGCTCCCAGGTATTCCTGTCATTGGCACATCTAATAGTCACAAAGTTCACCGAGCCATGGCTACCACAGCCTGCCCCTGCCAGACACAGCTGTGCCCTTGGGATGCACGTTCAGATCTGGTGTTTGATGCCTTGTTTAGCTTGACTGTTTAATTGTAAGGAATTCCCTCTTTCCCCTCTGAGCAGGGGATAATAGGAGATATTTTCAGGTTTTTTTCTTTAATAAAAACCATTACCTTAGTCCAATGGAAGTGTAAGTCCTGTGGCTAGAAGAATCCAAGATTCCCGAGTTCCTTTGAGCCTTCATGACTCTGAAAACCACTCTACAACACTGCAACACTCCCTGGACCAGCAGGGCCATCGACTGAGTGCTACTGACCCCCCTGGCAGCAGCATCTAGTGATGGAAAACTGAAAAGCCCCAAAGCTGTTGCAGATTCTGCCTTTTGCCACCAGACAGCAGAAGAGCTGCCACCCCAGGCACAGGAACTGCAGCACTTTTCAATTCAGGTGCCATCTATGACCCACATTCACTCCTTTTTCTTAACAGAATCCAACAGAGGTGCTTTGAACATAAAATGATGAAATCTAGACACAAACACCCCTGGTTAGTTTCTTGCTGTGTTCAATCACCCACCTGCCCATAGCACCTTTCCCTTCACCCTGCAATGGTTCCTCTGCCACCACTCACTCCCTTATCACTTGTTCTTCCTGACATGTCCAGAAGAGTTTCCTCATAAAGCACAGGACAAAAGAAAAGTAATATTGAGTGCTGCTTGGAAATGGCAAGGGGAGGAAGCTGAAGAGTAAATTCAAGGTCTCAGAGCTCAGCCAGATGCCACAGCCCTGACATGGGAGCCATGGGATGAAGTTAGAGCAGATCTGTTCACACTAGCAGTCAGACTAGATCATTTCCTCCTTAATTTAAAATATTCACCTTCTAAAATAAAAAGGCTGGACTCAACTTCTTAACAAACTCAGTAATATTGTACAAACCCACTCTATTCCCTGTTCAAGCCCAAAGTTTCTTTCTGGGGAGGATATAAAGCAACTAATCTGCAGCCATCATGCCAGGGAAGGAGATTTCTCTCAAGAACTGACCACAGTAAGACAAGAAAGGAGGTGATGGAGCAGGGAGTGCTCTTGCCACACCATCTGCTGAGGATAAGATGGTGAAAAGTGGTGGCTCACAACAGCTCCATTCACACCAACCTCAGTGAGGCAAGACCTGCAGCTCCAAGAGGCAGCTCCCATCCAACTTCATTGCTCCTAAAACCCTGTCTAGACTTTCTCCCCAGCAACAGTCCATGATGTTTACACATTTCTGGGACTCGGTTACAAAACCCACTGTCAAAACTCAATAGTTTCTCTTGCAAAAGAAAGGAACGATAACTGCTCAGTAGCTCAGCTACTCAAAGTGTGTTTCTTTAACTCTGCTAAGGCTGCCGTTACTGCAGGGGACATCCTGCAGACGAGCAGCTCTGTATCAGAAGACAGCAAGTCTCAACCTTGCCACTGCTCTGTCAGGAATGTTTAAAACAGATGACAGGTGAAAGGAAAACAGAAGGGACCTGCTGTGCTGCTGGGAGCAGAACTCCAGGCCAGAGAGCAGGCAGGGCATTTGTGGCTGGAGAAGAGCACCATAAGGGTGATATACACCAGCATTTGTTCACTTTTTTTTTTTTTTTTTTTTTTAAGGCAACAGTAAAACTATTGTTCATGGGATGCAGATGAGAGAGCAAGATTGTTATCAAGAAATACAAATCATACTGCATGAGGGGAGTCTCCTGTGACCCTGCACTGGCAGAACCTCACCCTTGTGAGAGCACACCCTGGGGAAACACAGAAGTCTCTGAGGAGCAATCCAGGGAGTTTACATCAGTAGTCAGCAGAATAATTTAAATTCCTTTTGCACGTAATACTACAACGTCCCCAGTTTCCTTCTTTAGCCAACCAAAGCCAGGAGAGAGCAGCAGGTTTGCACCAAGCACCTCCCACAGTGAGAACTACCAGGAAGCTGCTGGTGCTGCTGAGGTAACACCACATTCCAGAAGGATTTCAAATGAGATCCAAAGTCATTAGCAGCCAGAACTGTGAACAGCCCTTGGTACTGGGCGCACAACACACACTCACTTCCAAGCTCTCAACTGGGTCTGCAGAGCTATGGCACTGCAGGGGTTAACCAGCAAGTGTCCAGCAATGGGACAGCACAGCCTTAGGAACCCTGTAAGCAGGAAGCATCACCTCCAATTTTCCTTTCTCACACTCATCTTTGTTATTTCTCTGTCCACACTGAGACTACAACATGGTTTTTCTCCTTAAAAGAATATTTCAAGTAACAGACAGTGTTGCACCCTCAGGAAACGACTCAGGTGTGTTTATTACAAACCCTGTGTGCAGAATCCAAAAATATACTTTAATCCTTCAAGATAAACAGTTTTGTAAATCTCTGTGAACTTTAGCCAGGCTGATACAAAATGAGGCCAGGCACACCCTGGTCGATGCTCACTGTCAACAAAGGGTATACAAAGCAGGAGGAACCCGACCAGGGAAACGAAACTAAAATTATTTGTCCTGCTAATTATTACCAGGGAACTGCACCAAGACCTCTCTCAGCTCAGAGCCACCAAGTAAATAAAAGGAGTTAGCACAACATCTACCAGCTGTGCTCTCAACCAGACAAGTTGAACACAATTTTACTTTCCTTGCTGAGAGAATATGAAAGGCAGATATCTTTCATTCCAAGTACCTGGAAAAAAAATAACATGTGAAACTGTTCACAGACTAGAAAGAGTGAGGGTCTTCAGAGAAAAAGTGAGCACGTTCCTCATGCCATACAATACACTACTTCATTCCAGGGGGGTATTTCTTTTGATGTCTATTCAGGGAAAGCTCAGACTTGGATTGGTTTTGAGATAATCCCCACCAAGGGAAGCTGTCCCTCCCCACAGCTTCCCCTAACTCCTGCCTTGGCATTCCCCAAGGGTGGTCAGGGAAGGAGGGCCCAGGCACAGGCAGCTAGGCTCTTGCCCAAGAAATTCAGAAATTCCCAGATCCTTCCCCTCGCCTACTGCCACTGAGGTTCTGGGCACACACGTGTGCGACAGACACAGCTCAGGCTTCTCTTCTCCCCTGCAGACCTACACACCCATCTTCCCAGAATGATTTTGTTTTCCCTGAAGCATTCTATCGACCATCCCATTGCAAATTGCAGTGCCTGCTATTTCACTGTTCAATGTGAGCACGGGGAGGGCCAGGTGAGAGTTCCCAGAGCACCAGCTGGTGCCAGTGCCCGGGCAGCTCGCTGGCAGGGTATGAACTATGGCCTCAACATCTCCCCCAGGAGCGTGAGGCCAGGAGGTGGAGGAAGCAGCACTGGATCAGAAATGACAGACACAGATGGGCTTTGATCAGACAGAATCAGGGGCAGGTTTACTTTTCACATAGTTTTCTGTATTAAAAAATACATCAGTGAAATCTGTTACAGGCAGGGACAGGACTACCGAGTACACAACGTCAATAGACTACTTTCTGATTTTATTTTTGTTAAATTACTTTTGTTACTGCTAAAAAAATAATTAAAAAAACCCAAAACAAACAAAACGAAAACAAACGAAAAAAAAAGGAAATATAATTCAAGGCTGTTGATTTTCATCTCTTGAAATTTTAGTGACAAGATCAAATATCAGACCCCTGTTACAGAAGATGGATAACTGACCAGAGCTAGATAAAAACCATACAATTCTATTCTTTAAAAAAAGGTTTCCAATGAATTAGTGGCCAGTGGTCATCAGAAACACACATCTATAGCTTGAGGAAACAGAGATACAGACAGTATCTGATTATGTCCTTTCCTCTAAACACAATGTTGGGGCTTCTCTTCAAAAAGATACAGTAACAGCCAAGCCTTAAAAAAAACCTCTTTCGATTTCCAGCACTATGACTAAATCTCTTTGGGTGGGGTGGGAAAAAAACAACAAACCACACATGGTAATTTTCTACCACAGTTCTGGCGTCAGAAGTAATACTGCATCCTTTGAACAACACCATGGGTGTTGCAAAGGTGGAGAGAGAGAGAGAGAGAGAGAGTGCATCTGAAATGACAAGGCCCTCAGATCTGCCTTACGAAGGAACCAAAAACACAGGAGCAGGGGAAGAGGAGAAAGGAAAGCTGCCTTAAGGGGAAAAAAAAATTTCCACGCACCACAGTATTTGCTAGATTAGATCAACAGACTGCAGAGCTACTGGGCTAGGTAAGGACTCTGTTGCTCTCCTGTACACCCCCCAGGAAGGTTCACCCCCTCAGACCACAGCCCCGACCGGCACCGGAGGCCGAGCAGAGCTGGGGGTGGTGGCAGCCTGGGCCGAGCTAGATTCTGGCAGCTGTGAGCCTTGAGCAGCAGCCAGGCAGGTCTTTGTTCAGACAGCTTCCCCAGCAGGCAGGCCAGCAGCTCCTGCCTTCCCAACATTTGATCCCAGTTTCCAAAAAAATTATAAAAGTGTATGTGCACCTGTGCTGATAACGGAAGGTGTCTGTCTGTCTGTCTGTCTGTCTGTCTGAGTATCACCGCTTTCTCTTCTGTCCTTGTGAAGAGCTCTAGGATCTCCACGTGGTCTTTGGCAGCAAGGACTGCCAGCCACCAGGCTGCCAAGTCACCTGAGCCACAGTCTAGCTCTCCGTGCCCAACACAGTTATGGTGGATTTTACATAACCATTTTCCTTAAAAATATCTCACAACTTTAAAAAAATCCTAAACAGAGAAAGGATTTATGCACCACTCAAATAGGTTAGTTCATCTCGAATTTGTTCAGAGGATTTATTGGTGCCACAGGACGTTGGTTTTTTGCAGCTTATGCAGCTTGCTTCCTTCCAGTTCCAGTTTGTACATCCACTGTGGTTCAAAATATGCCTGTAGGTGACATTATCCTGGCTTATTTGATACACATTTTCCAAAGGTTGGACGTATTCACAGTTTGGTGCTTCTGATGAATATTCAAAGGAAAATACCCCACTTCAGTTAGTCTGATAACTCAAGATCAGAGTCCTCTGATTTGACTTTGGCAAGTTCTTCGTGTACCTCCCTCACCATAAGAATCCGTGTTAACATGATGTCCAGGGTTCCCGGGTCAATTGGCAACGTGGAGTACCACATGGGGCTGTTGGGCACACAGGAGCGCTCGGGCTGAAGGTAAAACACATCACTCCTCTGCTTCACACTTTCAGAACTGCCAATGCAAAGAGAGGAAGAGCACGTTATGGGCAGGGAGCACCAACCATCCCACTCACAGAGCCTATGGAGACAGGGGAGGAATTACAACCAGACCACGACAGGGGAATTTCAACACAGCACCAGGTTAAGGGGTTATCCAGGTCACTTGGCATTAGCTGCTTATAAAGAAACAAACTAAATTGTTGATGGGGCTCTGAGCAACCTGCTGTAGTTGCAGATGTCCCTGCTCCCTGCAGGGGGGGTGGATGAGACCAGCTTTCAAGGTCCCTCCCCACCCAAGTCTGTGATCCTGTGATGATTCTATGAGAATTAAAGTGACTTCTCCAGAGATGTGATTCTTCACAGCATCATCCAGTCAATGGTACCAGCGTCTTGATATGATTGATAGATGCATCTGACATCCAATCCCGGAGTAAGGCTGGTTCTAGTGCTCCAGAACTGCCCTGCACTTGGGCACAGGGAACATTCCAGAGCCAGCAAAACCATGAGCATGGTGCAGAAGGGGAAGGCTATCTGCTTGAAAGACTGCCTGTCTGATGCTGAGGCAGCTTCCAGGCTCTGGGAGGAAGACACAAAAGCCTCTAGAGCAAGGATCCCTCCTGCCTGGCTTTGGAATATTCACATTGAAACAGCAATGTGGATTTTTACAGCTGCTTGTACACTTCAGGGACTCAGCTATGATATATGATATATGAGGAAGAGCCTGAAAATGTTTTCCCAGCCCAAGGACAGCTACAAGCTTCTAATGATATGCAAGTGAAGACAAGGAGGGGAAGAAGAGGAAGAGAGTCAGGAGAGCTGCTAGGCACACCTCTGCCTGAGGAATTGGGGTATTCAGGGAAAGCTCAGTAGGTGCATTTCTGAGGGTGATTTATTTGAGTTTTAGCTGACACTAACAAGATGCTGCTTCTCTTTGTATTTTCTTTCAAGAGAGAACACCATATTCCACCTGCTCAATGATCTAGCCAAAGTTTAGATAGAAACAGGATGATTTATATCTATGTCCTTGCTGTATAGTCTCCTTTCTCACTCCAAAATACAACTTAATCTCACATTTCAGCAGGCAAAAGCTATCAGCAGTTTACCTAATTCACACTTTTCCTACCCTCTTTCACAAGGAACATAATGTGAGGGGTTAGTTACAGTCCTGGAGGGAACTAGAGGATATGAGAATGCCACTGTCCCTGTAGTAACTCCTCCCATTTACACAGGCATTTAAAGAATTCACCTGAGACTATCAGCAGTGCTGGAAATCCTGTCAGCAGGGTTCCATTCACACTGGGGAACCAGGAAGAGGAGCTCACAGCACAGGCACAAAAGGTCAGGGTGGGATCCTTGTCCAAATGCCTGTCCCAGTCCACACACAGATCAAAAATCAAGTTCTGTCACTTACCATTTTGACAGGTAAAATTCATACAGTCGGACTGGACACCGCAGGGGATTATCTGCATTTTCAGCCATTTCCACTGCTGTTGGAATCTCCTCATCTTCACTGCGTTTCCTTTTGCCTACAGATAATTTATCTGGGTACACAAAAAAGGCATCACAGAAGTTCAGTGAAAACCAGCAGATTTCTCTTTAAACCTTACTAGAGTGAAAAAAAAAAGCTTTGAAAATGTTCAGGATAGCAGCATAGTGGCAGCTCTGCTTTACTGCACAATAGCTTGTTCTCCCCAGCCCTTGGTAAAATAAGAAGCAGACAATCCAACCACGTAACTGCCAAAATTCAGGTGATCAGAAAGGAGCCACTCACCTGATTCTACCTCTTGTTTTTGAAAGGGTGGAAAAAAACGTAAATATGTCATCTTAGTATTATACTTGAGAGTTCGGGTGCGCCTCATAACCTGGGCAAAGGACAGTTTCAGGTGCTCACTGACATTCTTTAGTTGGAAGTATTTGGTGTTGAAGAAAAGAAGCGTGTTCAATAAAACAATAGGGGAATATGCACCCAGCTGTTTACATTCCCACAAGTGTTCCTCTTCAATTCTTGAGAACATATAACCTGGAAACAAGGGGCAAAGAGAGGAGAAGAGAGTTATTAATGCAAGTGGAGGGCTGTCCCCATGTTCAGTTACAAATGAGCAGCTTTTACAGGCTAAATTAGCACATTTCCAGGATTTTTCCCAATATGTGAGCAGGGTGGGATGTCAGAAACAAGTAAAATTAATTAGGCAGATTTTGCCAGAGGTGAATGTAAGTTCACCTTCAGATAATCTTATATATTAATGAACCATGTATCAGATCAAATTCAGAACCATTATAAGCAATTGCAGTTCCAATAAAATCAAGAACACTGCAGGCACATAGGAGGGGGCATGAACCAAGCTGTGGAACAGCAAGATCTTCCAACACCTGAAGAACAGAGAGAAGGGTATAAAGGAAGACTGCAGACACCAGCAGAATCTTACTAAGTTCTAATATCACTTGAACTGCACAGCCAACTGCAAAAATATATCATTCCTAAGACATGGAGCATGAGTTTAAAATGCACCATCTTTATATGCAAATATCCCTCTGTGATTATCTTAAGTCAGTTAGGAAAAAGAGACACAGGGGCTGGTAAGAGACTGGTTGTGAAAAAAAGCATCACTGTACATAGCAGTCTATAAGTAATTGGATTATTTCTGTACTAAATAAAAAGTTAATTTTCTAAACAAAAAGCCAGTCATGGATACACATATTGAGTTGCCAACATCACTCAAGTTTTGCTGATATTCTGAAAAAGACTTTATGTACCAATACAGCTGATGTCCAGCTTTATGAACTGCATGATCATACCTGAAAACCAATTAAAAATATCTGCAGAATTTGGGAACTCAATTTGGAAGTGACTGAGGTGTGAAGAACTTGGCATTGAGGAGTCATGACAAGATTCCAACTGGTAGAGACAGACATGCAATCCATGATGCTAGTCTACCACAAACAGTTACATGGTGGAGAAAGAGGAGAGCACAGTGAATGCCTCAGATCACATTCTTCTCCATGGCATTGAGAAAATACTGATTTATAATACAGCTTTGTCATGCAGCTACACAAAACAAAATAATAGTCCTACCATTTGGAAGAATTGTAGGTTCCCAGATTTTCAAAAGTTTTGTAAGTTCAATCATAAACCTGGAATAGGGCTCGGTAAAAATGTTATCTATTCTACCATTCTCAAACAGGTACTACAAGAGAAAAAAGAGGAAGACATACAGTTTGTGATTATATAACATTGCAGAGAAGATACAGGACATCAGATTCTTTTCATTTCTTATGTCCCAGTGTCTTATGGCCCAAAATAATTTGTTGAAATCATCAGTGAGATAACAAATCAGATTTTCTGCAGGGACTGGGACCTCTCCAATATCAAACAAGAGATATGGGCAAGAATGGGTGCTAATATTCCAGGTTCTAGACCTGTTTTCTGGAAAACCATCATCCTCTAAGTGTTAAATATTCTTGAAAAAAAAAGTCTGCCTATAAAAACCAAAAGAGTTGTTATATTTCTGTTGAAAATAACGTCACATGTTAATACCTCCTGACAATAGACAGAGGCTGCTGAAATATCTCAACTTACAGCATCAAGGTAAAAGTCCCTCCAACTCCTGTTAAGCAGGAAAAGTCTTCTGCAAGTCAGGAATTTGTAGCAATAAAAATCAAAACTGAAACACACAAAAACTGCTGATGCTCTAAGACCTTATCAATGGCACTTTGAATTTTGACTCTTAAATTTCTTTTCAAGCATTGCCAGGAAAAAAGAGTCTCAATAATTCCATCCCGAGTCAAACGACAGGTTTGACACTTGAAGGAGCTTTTGATTCCTTCTCTCCAAATGATTACTCTAAACAAAAGGTTACTCTAAACAAAAGCCCCTAACAGAAATATCCTGAACACTGAGTTTTAAAGAAGTTAATATTATACTAGTTTTTCAGTAGAGTTGTTTCAAGGCAGGTAGCAAGGACTTGGTACAAAACTCTTAGCATCCAAGTGCAGTAGTAGCCTGGTCACTCTGATCATAAAAATGTCCAGATAAATTAGTCAAATATGTGATTAAGACAGACTAAGAATGAAGCACAAAAAAAACCCAACCCCATTCTTTCCTCTTCTACAAAACCCAAGCAGCTACAGGGGACTATGGATATAAAGCAGAGATACCCTGAGCAGGTTTTGTTTGCTCTCAGCAGTACTCCAGTTCTCTGAGTTACCTGCTGAATTCCAAGGCACAAGTATAAGATGCTGTCAGGATCATATTTTTCTCCGTTTGGTCTCCGCACCTCTTGAATAAACTGGCACAAGCCAAAACTCAGCTCAGCAAAAGTGCACGAGAGAATGTCCTCCTTGAGCTTCACAGGACGAACTGTGGCCAAGAAAATGAGTAGAAAAGTTAACTGAATTAATCAGGTTTAATCTTCACACATTCCTTATGATCTCATGTAGGCAGAACTATTACATTTCCTCTCTCACACATGAGTACCCTGCATGACTAAACTGATGAACTACTTCTGAACTGTTGGCTAACAATGAAATGAGGATCTGGTCAATAAAGAGCAAACCACCTGCATGTGCAGGTGACATTTGTACTGACAAATGGCACAGCTGAGGGTTCAGGCTGCAGGTATTTAAAGCTCAGACACCCCAGTACCAGGGAGTCGGATGAACCCAAAGGTGGAGAAAAAAGGTTTAACCTCTGTAGCGGAACTCTGGGGAATCCTGAGTGAGAGAAGGACCTTGAGTATTTCCTAATAGTTCTGGATATGACTCAAGTGCAGCATATTTGGCTCCTTAAAGGGAGAAGGCATGAAGAGTATAGTGGGATTTGAACATGCATGGGATTCAGAAATGGAAGCAGGGAATAGATCGAGGATGTGCTGGGGAAGTACTGGGCTGGGCTGGGCAGGGCCTGCTGGGGACTAAGGAGGGAATCATCCTGCAGCTGCTCAGAGTGGACACGGGTTCTTGGAACCAACTGTGATGTTTGCTTCCTTAGCCACGAGAAGAAAACACAGTAACTCGAGTGATTACTCTTCTTCTGGGAAACAAAAACCCAGCTGTCCTCATGTAACAACAAAAACTCCAAATAAGAGGAAAAAGCAGATCTCCTTCTACATAGATTTTTTTTTTCCCCTTTGGGATCTTTCTTATATAACCCTACCATGCTTAGGTCTTTATATTGCAGAGGTATTGAACATCTCTTCCCCACCAAGCCCAAACAGCTCTATTAGATTCCTAACTTAAATTCTCTGCTTGATTCTGAAAATGTGCTCACAAAACTCTTGGTACAAACATGCAAGACAGATTTGAGAGCAGGGAAAAGGGGAGTTAAGGCACTGCCAAATGCCAGGGCTTGCTGTTGCAAAAGAAGAAAAGAATCCAGAATTAGAAAAATAAACAAAAGTGACATTTATATTGTCCTTATTATCTATCACCCTAGTGAGACATAAGGAACAATTCGTCTTTTAAAGTCACTTTCAGGCAGGGTGCAGCACAGAATGGGTGACTTTGGGAAGGTTTCTTTCCAGCTGTGAAGCCCAGAAATGAGCATTACTGATTCTGATGTTGTAGTGTTCAGATTTTAAAGTTGTAGCGCTTGGGTTTTTTAAAGCAAACTGTTATGCTGACAAATAAATACTTTCTGAACCTGTTAGCTACAGACAAAAAAGATGGGGCCAAGTTAGTGTTGTCAACTTAGAATTATAGCCTGATGATAGCTCAGTGAAGGCCCTGCAGCTGCATAGAGCATCTCTTCCACAAATGAAGAATTACTACATGCAAATGACCATGAAGCAGGGGTTAAAAGAATAACATTTCTTATGGTGAAAAGAAATCTGGTATTTTAGCCTGCTTTAATAGGTAACAGGTCAGCTAACAGTGGAATAGCTCTAAATTTTAAATGCTTGAAAAGATGTAAGTATTCCATAAAATAGTTTCTTCGCTCACAGATATCTACTTTAAAACTCAGTAATATCTAATTCTCATTTTTATTTCAACATATCACACCAAGTGCTCTTCAACTATCTCAGTTTTTACTCAGAGAGAACAAATTACCTGAAAACTTCAGGTCCCCTTGTTCCTCCTGTGCATTTTTCCATTGGACCCAGTTTTTCCAGGCGTTTACCCCATACATGTACTTCAGGGTCATCCCAGAAACAGAGCACCCCGGGTAGGAGCCCTGCATCAGGTTCCGGGGCTCTACAGAAACTACAGACTTCTTCCTGCCCTGCAGGCAAACACACATCAAAGCAAACAATCAGCTGTGGGTGCTTCCTTGTGCTCTCACATAACAAAAACCTACTCTCATGACAGATTCTGAGTGGATGTTTATCTATTTTTATACATGGATAAATATTAACTACGTTTGACAGAAATGGTACAATAAAAGAGAGTAATTCTGTATATCTGTGATAAATACATATAGAAATATATTCCTCTCTAGCCACACAAGAAAGAAATTACTCCTTCCTGTAGATTATGCTACTTAGAAGACATCTCTTTTGGAGTTATTTGAAATAATAAACATTTAAAGAATGTTCTTCACTAAAAAGAGCTTTTAATTCTACCTAGCTGCAGAGGGACAGGAAAGAAAACCTTATCTCATAGAGCAAAACAGGCAAAAATACATGGTGTAGTTAAACTGAATTCTTGTTTTCACCCTGGAGCAGTATTCTTGCTATTCTGAGAAGTACACAGTTAATGTTTTAACTTCAAATGCAAGGAACTTGTGTTCCAAAGGAACTTGCTTACCCGTCTCTTGGGCTGTGGGAAGCCATCCCTATGTCTCCGCCTCGCTCGAGAACGTGACTGCAAACCCAGTCCTTTACTGAGAGGGTCAAATGAGTCTGAAGTCAAATCAACACCATTAAGAGTTTAATTATATGATTTAACAGCCCAGGTAGAAGCGTCACTTAGATACTATGGAATACCTTACAGTTGGCAATCAAACCTCTACATTCAAATAATGCTTTACCTTGGAATAATTAGGCAGTCTATGTAATTTCTGCATAAATAAATTCTCCAAATAGGAAAAAAAGCTCCCCTATAATGGGTGAACTTATCCATGCAAACTTAAAATTCTTCTGCACCACTCACATGAGTTATACACAGAAAGGATAAAATCAAAGGATTCAAGCAGGTATACCTGCTACTCTTTCCAGGGGTTCTGTAGAATGCTGTCTTTAAACATGCCAGCAGTATTTTTAAAATAGTAATTATAGTAATTTTTAGTTAGCTGATACAATACTGCAGCTTTAAATATCCAGGCTTACTACAGGAAAGCACAAGCTCTTCATAAGCAGGCTGTTGGTACAATGCTTACTCAGAACACTGCCTGTACTTCATACAATGCATTTTGCTGCACATTGTACTGACCTGATGGAAAATCTGCCTCCAGGTCCTGCTCCACATCACCTTTGGAGAACTGCTTCAGCTCTGGCTCTGGCTCTGGCACAGCATTTGATCGTAGGGTGTAGTGATTCAACTCCTCCTCCCAGCTGTGTGGGGTGGACACAGCTTCTGACTCCAGATCGCCGCTGTAAGTGCTGCCTTGGTCTGTAATGAGAGTGATCAGATACAGCCCGTGCTATAGGAGAGGGCAGACAGAGAGAGGAGGTTGCAAGAAAAAGTGCAGCAGCGTCAAAATCCATTGGCAAAAGAAAATAAATACATCTGACTGACCTTTCTCAAATATCTTGGGGTCCAGGAACAGCTCATGCTCAGATGTTTGAGATCCTTAAGAAAAAGAAGGAAATCTGTATCTCCAAATGACTGACAACTTCCACAACTAGCACAAAACACTTCTAACATCAAAAAAACTATGCACAGGTTACAGTCCTAAGACACACGATGCATTTTCTCTTCCACTAGCCTCCACCTGGCAGCTTTCTACCTTGGTCATGCAGTTATGGGAGAAATAGAAATGTAGAACTAACCCACGTTTATTTTTCCAAATGTTTCCATCCCTCTGTGTTTGTTATTTGTAGGCAAGTTAAGATATTTTGCTCCTTTCTTTTCAGTTTGTTCCACTTCTATTACATGGAATGATCACTATCCAACACATACTAACCTGCATCACCCTCCAAGAATCCAGCATCAAAAGCCTGATAGGAAAACATTCTTGTAATGCAGCTGTTCTTGGTTTTGACTCTTTCTGCTAATGCATGGTGTACTGATCTGGAGATTATTACCTCTAGTAATCTGTTACTGTCATCAAAAGTCAAATCAGCACTGAGGATCAGGGAAAGCAATGACCACTGTCTGCTCAGTGTCTAATGTGGGTTCTATGCCAAGCACAGTCCTACTGATAAACCTCTGTGAAATTACAAAAGCTTCAGAAAGCTGCAACTATAGCAGCACCTGAACTGGGAACTATAGAGGAAGAGTAAATTAATCTTAAAAGAAAATATGCTTTCAAAACCAAGACTAGATTATTGTACACAGAGGCAAAACTGTCTCCAAATAGCCAGTTCAGCTGAATTCCCAGGCCTCCTCATTTTAACATAAGTAACCAAACCCTCTAAGACATGGCATAAGTATTACAGTCCTGTTTAGGCTGGCACTTTACCTGCATGAACACTTTCACTGTGAAAAATAAATGTTGGTAAAGCAGCAGGACTGTTTACCTGGAAGCAGCCAGCACAGGGCCTACATCTACTTCTCTATTTCTTTTCCTCCATCTCACATTTAGTTTCCTTTTTGAAAGCACCACATACCACCATGAGAGTGTGTTTTCTCTTTCTCCTCATCTTCTGCAATCATTTCTGCCATCTGAAGGAGATCAGCTTCAAATGGATTGGTGGGAATCTTTTCCCTGATATCCTGAATAGTTTCAATAATCTTATCAGCATTATCCAGGGTAGTTGGGAAGAGCATGGGAACTGGTATCTGTGGAACACGTGGAAAATATTAGAGCATGTTTGGGGGTGAAGAGAAACAGTTAATAAACAAGAGAGATTCCTC
Organism: Ceyx melanurus; assembly: GCA_024611195.1. Classification (NCBI taxonomy): domain Eukaryota; kingdom Metazoa; phylum Chordata; class Aves; order Coraciiformes; family Alcedinidae; genus Ceyx; species Ceyx melanurus. The sequence goes on along the minus strand of JANHGL010008082.1, from coordinate 19,271 downwards.
TCATTTAATCTTACATATATTTTAGGACTACTAAATTTAGTTTTAAAATCACTCCAGACTGGACAACTCATTTCATTTCTGCAACCACACAAAACTCAAAGTGATGCAGTAAGGAAAGGAATGGCTTTGAGGACTGCAAATACCACTTGAGTGATATGTCACAAAAGCCAAGGACACTGCTCTGTGTCCTGCTCAGAAACAGGACTGTAAACCACCTCTCTAGGGAACTGAAGCACAACTTACAGGTACTGGCATCCCAAGTGGAACTGGCGTGTACTGTGTGTAGAGGTGAAGGGGCACTGGCACAAACACTGGTACAGGAACAGGTACCACAATGATCCGGGGTTGAACTTCTTCTTCTTCTTCTGTTATAGCAAAAAAGAGAACAAATCAAAAACTTTTTACCCATCTGAGTAGCCAGCACACCCCTGAGGGCATGGTAATTGTTTGGGCTTCTGCCTTTATCTCAGTGTGAACACAGCTTGGTTCTCAGTCATGGATCACATCAGCACTGCTCTAACAAGTATTCTAACAGTACTGTGGCTACACACAAATGCTGGAAGGGAAGAAAGTGGAATAAGTTTTAAATACTGAGGTCTGCATATCCAAGAAAATGGTGTGTTATTGCAATTATCTCACAACTAATGACAAGACCATAAGAAGGTATCATCAAAAAAACCTATGATCTTCCCACTTCATCTTCCTCACTGAGAGGTTTACATCAAAGCTAGATAGCCCAAGCTCCTTCTGTAGTAACAGTGATGAATAAAGCACTCCACAGTGGCAGCTTGGACAAAGAAATAGTTTTTGAAGGGCTTCTCTTTCCTCCCAGCCCTCCCACAGAGAGAGCTTGGAGCAAATATGAATCTAATGAAATGATCTTAGAAATAAGGACTTAATTTTCAGAGGTTCTTAGTATCTGCATTTATAACTAAAAAGATATGAAATAATATGTGAAAAAGTATCCACTTTATTAAAAAGAGTCTGCTTATGTGGCTTGAGCTGTGAGAGCTAAGGACTCACAAATTCTGTTCCCTCCATAGCCTTCTGCATGTCACTTAACCCTTGCACTTCACTCCCCACAGTTAAGATAATCACAGAATGCTAAAGATGAGATAAAGCAAATCTCAAGATGCATCTTAAGCTTTATGGCTTTCAAAGAATAGGGAATGTTTTACAAATGTAAGGCAAACTGCCTCTTGGAAAATGCCACACAACAATCTGAAAACTATTTAAGGTTTTAAAAGATATTAAAAAAAAAATCTGTTACATAAATCATGTTACTCTCTCATCTGCAGTAGAGACTTTTATAAAAGGGGTAGATTAGATACATACCTGTCTGGCATTCTTTGTTTTGTGTGTGAGGTTTGCATGAGGTGGCCTTAGTCTGTGTGATGGGCTTGCACAATAATGCTTTGTTTTTCAGGAGCCTAGGTGGTTGTGAAGATGGCAGCTTTAGGGCATCAGTCTGAGTGCTAGCCTGTGTGGGAAAACACAAATGAGGGCAGAGTCAGCATTGGTCTGAGGATACCACAAAAATCAGTGTTTGTGCTCTACCATGGGAGGTTGAACAATCTAAACTCTTGGATACTTTACTTGTTACTGATACAATCTGGGTGAAAGTGAGAAAAAGAGTCTCTCGTAAAACTTACATCTCCTATTATTTTTGCTGTCACAGTAGGGACTGCACCTGTGAAGAAAAAAAACCATATAATAGTTTGTGTACTTATCATCAAGGACCATAACCCACACTCTGCCAAGGTCAAGAGAAAGGATTCCCATTAAACCTCATTCCCTGGTGTACATACATAAATTTAAGTCATTATTTATACCTAAGTAAAGGAGGGACAAAACTGTAACCATCTGCACTGATGTGAAGCATAATGAAAAAGTGGCCTTTGTTCTCAGTGGAAAAGATATCTGAACAAATGTGAATGTTCAGGAACAGAGATTTTAAAAGAAAAGGCATCACACTGAGCAGTCTTACCCTGTAAAACATTGTTGGAGTTAACTGTAGGCTGGGCAGCAGGGGTGCTTGCAAGGGACACCACATTTGCTATGACAGGGGTTGAGTCCTTCCTCAAAGAAGGAGGGCCCGAGGAGGAAGCTGGTGCCATAGAAAGGTTGGCTGGACAGAATAAACAGAAGAAAAATAAAATAAGCAACAAGTTGATTTACAGAACACTATTTCTGAAACAACACCCACCCTCCAGATTTATCCCCAGATGAAGAAGGTTGCTCTATGAGAAGGGAATGCAGGTGTCACACTGCAGCATTTCAGGTGAAACAGGAGATGGATCCACTAGCAAATTATCACATTTCATTAAAAAATACTATTCTGAGGCACTGCATCATCCTGGCAGCCCCAGGTTCAGAGAGGTGCCTAGAGACCAGTTCTGCAAAGGCACTGCACTTGCCTCAGCTGCAGCCCCCCTCCTGGAGGGGGGCTGCAGCCCCACCACATGTTTTGCTGTCTGTACTAACAGCCAAAAGTACTGACAAGACCAGGAATGTCTCATGGTACAGCTATGGTTTAAAAGTGTGAAGTTACTTATCTACCCTTCAACAGGGAAAACATCATTCCCTCTCTAGGATCAGTGCTATCTCTGCCCTTTCTTTTGCTTCCTCTTCCTGTCTTTGTGGGCCTCTCTTCAACTCTTCCCTTTGCATTTCATTCCCTACAGAAACTCACAGTTCCTATTCCAAAGGGCTTCATTCCCACCCTTGGCTTTCTACCTGCTGAAATGAGTGAGTGAAGTTTACAACTAACTGTCCATGCCACCACTGTGCAACTCCAAAAGGCAACACTAATTCCAGCCTGTTTTACCTGTGTTATTTTGGGATGGAGGGTCAGGAACACTTTTCTGATTGCAGAACAACAGAATGCACAGCAGATTGCAGAAATGCTTGATCTCCCCGTGCCACTTCATGGACTCACTGAGTTTACCTTGTCTCTTACAACCATCACACTTTGCCATCTAGGAAGACAGAGTGAGGGAGAAGTTACACACACTTGTAAACAAAGAGTCAGTATAGAAGAACCTGCTCAGCACACACAGGGTAGAGAAATCTGGAAGGGTGTGTCATTTTTGCAGTGTAACTCAAATCAGCAAAACATTCCCTGTCCTCCCACAACCCATATTAGTTTTTCTCTTTATAGAAACTGCTACTCCAAAAGTTAAGGAGGATTTACTCATCTCTCACATATATACAACATATTCCATGGACACAGAAGTCCACTACAGGCAGCTCACTTAGTGCCTAGTGTACAGAGTCTCCTTTGCTGACACATTCATATTCTAGAGGATGCTACAGGAGAATATTGCTTACCTGGTAATACAAAACTGTGAATTTAGACATGCACTCCTCTGAGCAAAATTCTTCCATTTTCCCCCCAAAGTGATGCTGGACCAGTTTGGGGGAAACCTGTAAACAGTAACTGCACATTTTACAGTGGTTTCCCCAACGCTTAGCGAGGTCATGTTTATAGAGCAGTTTACAACCTAGAAGAAAACAGAAAAAAACAAAAAAAATCCTTTAATATCAAAATGACATTTTCTTGGCACTTCCAGATCTCCTATCTAGCTATGTCTGTAAGGATTTATTGAAACACACCATTAGTGTAATGTGTAAACAAAGTTCTGTGTTTCTAAACCTGAAAACCTAAAAAGATTTGGGTTCTCTTAATAACACCACAAATATGAAGGCAGAACACTTTTGGCTTGATTTGCCCAAGACACAGAGTCAGCCCTTCTCACCTTCACTGCAGAAGGATTTATCAGTGCCTGAGAAGCGCACGATCTCCTTGATGATCTTCTCAACTCTGCAGTATTCACACAAGGCCATGACACTTCTCCTCTTCTTATATTCATCACAGCAGGTCTTCCCACAGAATTGGAACATTTTACCCTGCAACACAGCAGGAATGTTTTGGTTTTGATGTTCCCCATCCCAGATAATAAATTTTCATTGTTAATAAAAACTCAGAAGTGTATTTCTGACCTGGGAAATCAACAGACAGCACTGGCAGGTAAGTCTCACTGGCTTTATAATACAGTACAAATTTCTGCTGAAAGCCCTTACCAAAGTGCTTGTCCTGGAACTAAAAGGATCATCTCTGGGATCGAGAATCAGGAATGTCCTCACCTAGCCAAGCAACCATAGGGTTTGGTTTTTTTGGAGTGTTTTTGTGCTTCTAAGATTAAAGAGCTAATATCAGTATTAATTTTGATAATAGCTAAATGATACCAAAATCAGTTCCCAGTTCCTCCACAGCAGGTCACAGTAAGCACCAGGGCAGCACTGACAGACCACAGCACATAAGCTACAGTTTCTTGGGCTTCTGTTGAGAAACAGGAGGTTGAAAAGCCCTCATCTTATTACCTTGTAGTCAAGCAGCTCCGGTTTGGTCGCGAACAGTCTGTTACAGTGATGACACCTGAGTTTTACAACAGGACGGGCAAAAGTGACTTGCTGGGACTGGGCAGCCAGCCTCTGTAGACCAGCTGCAGCTGAGCTGCTCATGGAGCTGGGGGACACAGTCGAGGTGGTGCCAGTGGCCGACACCGTGGCCCCCGGAGGAATGCTCACGATGACCTGACCTTGCGACAGAGGCACGACTGGAGAGTTCATCGCCGCCGGCTTGTTGAACAGATTCTGCAGGAAAGCAAGTTGAGGAAGAGACTTTTATTTGTCAGCACTATGTATTTTACCCGACATCCCAGCTATTTACACCATCAATTCATCACTCTGTTAATTCAGCTAAGAAGAAAACCTAGATGTCACACCTGAAAAGCCACTACACAACTGTAGCTGCAAAAATTGCGTATGCTCCCATCTGACATAGCCAAGTGATACTGAGGGTTTGATGAAGTTTTACAGCTGTTGCACTGAACTTGAACACCTGAGGGTGAAACAGAAGAAAAAGTGATTTATGCAATGTCAAGTTGTATTGCAGATAATTTTGCACTGTGCATACAAAACTGGAGAATCCCAATGACAAGCCTGAGATGAAGTTTCTATAGATTCAGAAGCAGATGCTGCAGCTGCTGTGCCTGTTGCTTGCCAGATCCTTTAATTAATCTCCCAGTATCCCTAGGATGTCAGTAAGCATTTTTCTATTTTACAAGAAAAACAGCTGAGAGTCTGCTTGCCTAGCTCACCACAACACGAGGCTCATTGCCCTGGAGAGCCAGGGGCAGGCAGTTCACAGCCCATGTCCTCAACACGGGGAAATCCACTAGGCTGCACTTGCAAGAGCAGAAAATAGATTCAGGCTTGTCATGTTTAAACTCTCCAAAATCAAAGCTGAACACTCTTAGTTTATCTATGGCAGAAAGTCCTTATGCTCCCATTTTAGCAACCCCCTTTAAAAAAAAAAAAAAAAAGAAAAAAGCCTCTTCCCACCCTCCCCAAATAGAGTATCAGCCATAACTTTAAAGCAAAATTCAGTGAAATTATGCTTCGAAAGAAGTAAACTAATAAACCTACCTGAAGAAGTAACCATTTTTACTTTATATGCTGACAAGCAGTTAACAGAACAAAAGAGTTCAGTTTTTCCCAAGTTACTTGTGTTCTCGATCATCTCGGCTGAAGATCTCAAAGATTTACACAGTGCACAAGGTGTGATTTTAGCTGACTTCTGTGAAAACACCAACATTTATCAGTTCACTGGAGGCTGAGCATTTTTATTAACCTGGAAATTATTTGCTACCATATAAAATGTGTAAAGAAGTGACTGCCAGTGCACTTAAACCAGCACTTATTTTACAGCTGTATAATTTGAGAGCTAGTGCACCAGATTATTTAATTATGAAAGCCTTGAAAATGCACTTTGTTCTATCAACAGCTGTTCCAGATCTTCACAGGACAGAAGAGACTATATGCTTCTAAGGATTTAAAACCACCCACATCTTGTTGAAGGCTGTTTAAAAGTCAATAAAAAATAGATCAGACTAAACCTCACAAGCTCTGAACATACCATATTTTTAGGAAGACTAGCGTATGGGGGGGACATGTTGGACGGGAGATGCAAAAGCAGCATGAAATCTCTCTCCCTTCCAGCTTACTTAATTTAATTTCCAGATTTCTTTCAGAGGACAACTAATGTTGTAGGTAATTTTCTGGATGAAATACTTCTACAGTTTGGATGGGGTTTTTAAAATTCATTAGTCCTTTCTTGGCTTAAGTAGCCTGAATAATGGGGCAGCAGAGTCAAGTCACAAAATGAGGTTACACTATCTTATCAGAGGGCAATTGTTCCTAAAGTAATTTCATTAAAATAAGTCAGCCAAAAATAATTGAGCTATTATAATAAATTAAGGTTCTCTCAACTGCTCAGCTCTTTAAGAGGTTCCATGATAATAAAGAAAATACTGGAAGTTTAAAACTGAAAATCAAAATTATCAGCTAATTTTTACTTTTCCTTTCCACATAATTAAAATGCTACCATTTAATACTCAGAATACTCAAACAGGGAGCCTCTCAAAGGCTGAAAAAAGTCACAGCAAGCTGCTGCTGAGTGTCCTCTCTCCCTCTGGAATACTCTGGACTGCCAGTTCAGCAGTAAGGGAAACAGAGCAACGTGTCTGGACAAAGATGAAGCAGCAAATGGCAAAAGGAGTCATCTTAGACCAAGACAGTAACTGAAATCATCAACTAAAATAAAATCAGGTGTTTCTTCAAACACTCAAAATGGAACCAAAGACATTTTCTTTTCACTGTGTCAAAGCACACCTGCTTGTAGGCTGTCACACACGTCGAGCTGCAGAACTTTTTGGAATGTCCCTCAATCTGCAGCATGTGACACTGGCCAGAGCCACTGTAGCAGTAGCCTCCACAGTTCTCACAGCAGTTCATGGTCAGGTTGTTGGCAGAGCGGAACTTGGAGAAGCAGGAGTCACTGCACAGCTTGTGCACCACGTTCTGGTAATTCACTTCGTGCCTGATCTGCAAGGCAAGAAAGAACAGGTAACAAGGGTGGAAAGGATTCCTGTGATAGCAACTTCACCCCAGTGAAAAGCACTCTGCAATTACCACTGCGTTCTTCTGGCACATGCTGCACTTGGTGGAAATGCTCTTGGTGTGAATGGTCACAATAGGTTTCCTTTTCAGCTCGTACGTGGAAAGACAAGACTGGCTGCAGAAATCCTTACTGGAGTTTGTATTGTCAAACTGGGCAGTGATAACATCCTTTGGATTTAGAATGTCTCTATGGAAAACAAATAGCAAACAAAGAGATAAAGAATTAATGTTGGTTTCATGTCAACTTCCTGTCTTTTCCTTTTCTGCAGACTAAATATTCCCCAGAATAGGGTGGATTCATTTAATTTAAAGCTTTTCTTTTTGCTGATACAAGAACCTGACTTTAGTTTTCTTTTGCTATTAGGAAAAAAGTTAAGAAGTATAATTCTCAAGTAGGTATTTTGTGAAACATTTTGTATCTGGACTTAGAAGTGGCCTATAAATATATCAACCTGTATTATTAAGTCTTTTCAAAAAGAGCTGGGAAAAGATAACTATTTTGCACAGTCTTTACTAAAATAAATTTAGAAAGCAGGATATGTGGAATAATTCCCTTTAACAATGAAGATACCAATCACAACAGGGTAGGGGAAAGAAAGGGGAAAACCGAAAGGTCACAGTTTGTAATCACCACAGTTCAGTCCAAAACAGTCTGACTAATATTGTTATTTTCAATCTCTTAACTCCCATCTATCTTTTTGTTTATTTGTTGCTGGATTTAACAAATTGATCTTTCTTCTCTCTTTTGAAACAGTCATTCACAGAAAAGTGAAGTCAAAAAACTAGCAGGAAATATTTATGAATTTTCTTGGTTGGAATGATGCCTCCTCCTCCCTTGTCTTGTCAGAGGTAAACCATTTTTCAACAGAATAAAAACAAATTACAGCCAAGACTGCTAAACTTTATCACAAGGCCTTTTCACAATGAGACAGCGAGTGAAAAGAATAATTAATTAAAGTCTCAAGTTTAAGTTCAGTTGACCTTGTAGAACTGAAAGTAATAAATTTCTTGCTGAAGAAATGATGAACCAAGCTGCATTCCTTCTGCAAGGTAACTTTCATAACTAAAAATAATGTATATGAATAATTCTCCTCTCTAAACAGCCTGCAGCACTATCAGCCTGCAAAGTTAGCTATTTGCCTCAAGTGAATGGTACAGTAATAGGACAACCTAAAAAGCCAGTGATAAATGTTTCCTTCTGCTAAATTGGACATAATCATACAAACAACATGAAATTTTAGTAATTAATATTTTTTTAAAGCTGAAGATTAATGCCTGTGATTCCAACAGCACTCTGGAAAATCCAGACTTTTTCTAAAGAATTTTTCCCAAGTTTCACAAAAGCAAACTTTTATTTTTTCCCCAGACAAAAGCCCTTCCATTCCAGGCCTAGGCAGAGAGCAGCTGATTTGGGTAGTGAAACCCAACCTACCTAAAAAAGTCAATTATTAATAAATATCATCTCTCTGCATCTTATGAAATCATCAGTGATGTATTTTGAAGAACTAAGACCTACAGAAATCTAAGCTCTCACAGAATGAAGCCAGACTGGGAAGGCAATGTGGGGGTTTTTTTTCAGAATCTGAAAAAATATCCTGCCTCAAGTGTATTAATTTACCCCATGGTTTATTTCACTTTAGAGATCTGGGACATCTAGAGAAAATAATGCATCAAATATTTTTGGATACCGTGCTCATCAGTCTCTCCCAGAGCACATTCAGTGGCAGGAAAACACAGTACCTGACAAAATTAGGCTTATTTACATCAAGACAAGATGCCCACTTCCCAACAGAGCCTCTAAAACCCATGTGCATGTAAAATCCAATCAACAACAGAACTGCAAGTGGCCCCACCACTGAAGCATCAGGATCAGATTTTCTGGAGGGCAGCGTTAAGAGAAAAGGGCGCCTTGGTGAAAACACAACCAAAGCCTTTCACTCTCTGCTTTGAATCTCAATTATCACTAGAACAAATGAAAACACTGTCCTACTTTGAGCAGCTTGAGCAGGTTTTCTTGGTAGAAGCTGGTGGGCGAGAGGCTGGAACAGTGTATCCAGTGAGGCACAGTGTGGAGCAGAAGAGCTGGGTCGAGCCTTTCCTCTGGTAGGCGGTTTGCCCCTTCTGCAGGATTTTTTTACAGCCAGAACAGGAAACCCGAACAGCTGTGCCTGGAACTGAAGGAAGCATTTTACTCATGCCAGAGGATGCCACAGCAGGCTGGAAACCTGATGACAGCTGTGGAGCTAAAAAAAAAAACAAACCACAGAGAGAGAAACCATAGAGTAACTGTCATATATATATCAGATACACATCGTGCACTTGTGTGCAGGGGTGAGCACAGAGCTTATGGCTCATTTGGGTTGCCAGGGTCTAGGGGAGAATTAAATAGCAGATGAACTTGCCATAAATACATGCCCTGTGCTGCTTTTCTACATAGTATAGTGTTTCAACTACTCTTGAGACTGGGAATGCACTTTTAATGGCTCTTTCACATTCAATTTTCCTTTGCCTCAAAAATACAATTATTTTTCAATCTCTGAATTTTATTGTCTCTAAAATAAACTGTTCTTTTGCTACTGGGGCCACAAATGAAATGCAGAATCAACTGCAGGGCTGTTTGCAAAGGTGATCATTTTACACATTTAAATAAAGTTAGTCTTGCCTATTCCTTACCAAGAGGACTGCCACTGACTGAAAATACAGCACTGATTTTCAGCTCCCCTTCCTGAGTTTTTGGCTGTTGGCCGTACTCCTAAAACAAAGGGAAAGGAAAAGGAGAACAAATACACACATGTAATAACAGGTTACACGAGTTCCATTCTTTCACCATGCTGCATGGAGTCTTAACAAAGAGTGAGGCTCCTATCCCTGCTCAAAGGCCACGTTTACAGACCCTGCTGTATGAGCACAGGCAGAACCTGCTCAGAGGTTCACAGCAAACTAGAGGGTGTTGTGCAGAAACAGAAAACCACGGCTGCCTGCTACACTCCCCTCCCAGCTGCACTCCAAGACTCCTCAGAATTCAGCCAGACAAAGCATGGAGAAATCCAAGCTTTCCTCTCACACAGACCTGCTCTGCAGCCCTTGCCCCTGCTCTGTGAAACAAGCTTTATCTTTATATTCACAGATGGAAACAGGGACTGGGACCTGGTGGAAACATTCTCTACTTAACCAGGAGTGAAGTTTCTTGGAGGAGCCTACGGGGAAGCTTCACAGCAGTTCAGAGCTGGCACCACTACAGCCCCACCAGTGCCTGCTCGGACCAGCTTCAGTCAGAGGGAAACAGCCTCGTGCTTTCTGCAGGAGAAAATCCCTGCAGACAGTGTGTGTGGAATAGCTGGCATACTATAAATTACCAGCTTACTCCCCAGCAGCTATTCATACTTTGACACCATGCTCTCCCCAGAAATCTGAACCCTAAAGCAGCTTGTAACACTCCACATGTAAATCTTAATAGGCTGAAAAGCATAATCTCTTTGGAACTACAGAGATGGTAAGATTTAACCTATTTACAGTCATCTGAGAGCAGCAAGGCCATGATGTCATGTTATGACTGAGCTAAATTCAGGGCTGCTGTCTGGCTGCAAGGTAAGCCAATTCAAAACCACTAAGCAAAATTAAGCTCTCCCTGCTCGGCAGCAGCGAGCTGAACCCTCAGCTTAAGCCACCTCCTAGGATCCCACACTAACATCCACCTCACACAGGCTTAAGCTTCACACTCCTCCTACTCCTGTGGGAAAATCAAAAGTTTCTACAGTAAGACAAACAGTTTCTCAACAGGTTCCTCAAGAGAACAGGCAACGGTATTCCTTTGTCATGTGAACCCTTAGAATCTCAAGTAGAGAAGCTTTAAGCTGTGCATGGCCGTGTCAGCGTGGTGGGGTTTAAAGCACCATTGGTTTGGGGTTTTAATATTACAATTTTAAAAGCAGCTATTTGCAGAAATCCAGGTTTTTAAAGCATTTTAACTGCAGTTTTGTCCTTGGTGAATACTAAAAGGAGAAATGGAGGCAAATCCTGACATCGGCTGTGCCTGATCAAGTAGTTTCACAGCAGTGACAGTGCTGAAAGCCAAGAACCTTCAGCTCCAACTACTGGTTACAGCAAGAAATGCTCTTATCTTTCAGGATGCATGAAAATATAACATAAACCCCCTCCCCCCATATTAATTATAATCTAAAACAAAACAAAATGAACCCTCATCAGTTCTCATACTTCTCTAGTATCAGGCAGAGTTGATAATTACAGGATTTTACTCCAGGAATTAGTAAATTGGAGCACATGATATTTGATACTTAAGTTCTTCAAGTCTTCACTTTTACTTATTACTACGATCTTTGATAACCACAGACATCTTGTGTTGCATTCCACACAAATCCTCACAGCAGATGCCATCTTGGGAGGACAAAAGAACAGTCAGATTTAACTAATCTACACATGGTTTGACATTATATACGCTTAAGGAAAAACAAAACCAAACAGTCTCATGGACACTGAACAAATTGGCAGTGAAATCCGAATAGTTTCAAATACTTAGTTTACTACTTTTTTTAAGCCAAGGGTATTATGGGAAAAGAAGAAAAAAGGTTGGGAAGCCAGGCCCAGACAGCAGAGGAGGTGTATAAATACAGAGAATGATGCTATATTAACCCCTGCACCAGATCAGTGTTGCTCTCCTGTGGATGCAAGTGGGAGGAATCACCTGGGGAAGTTCTGCACACCTTGAACCGTGTGTAAAGTTTTGGCACTTAACCCAATTATTAGCAGTGAGGAGTCAGGAATTGCAGCTCAGATCATTTCCCTGGTGTCCCAGGGCAAACCAGCGGCAAAGAGACCAGTTAGAGCTCAGCAATCCTCACCCCAGCACCGCCCAGTGCATCCAGACTTTCTCAGCTTTGCAATTGCTGAACTTTTACCTGTATCATCAGAAAAGGTGTCAGTCTGGGAGGAGAAAGTCACTCAAACACGTGCTTCAGTTGACCTCACTGACATGCTACATGGTTCAATGCTTTGCTAAGACCTCCAAGGACCCTCCCTGCTGGCAGAGCCACCCTCTGGGGTGGGAGCTGCAGCAGCAGCTGTTCACCAAGCCCTCAGTCCAACACGAGCTACAGTTTATTTCCCAGTGAGACCGAGGTGAGATCAAGAGTTTGAATCCTGGAAGTTTTACAGCACTCTGCTTTGTCTCTAACTGAAAAGCAAAACATTTTCAGGACATGGTAACACGACATCAAAAAGTTGGGGGGGTTGGGTTTCATGGTAGTATAAGAGGGAAAAATCCTTCTACTAAACTATGTTCTTCAAGTTAAATTTCGGTCAACAAACCAAATAAATTGCTGAATTTACATCCAGCTTATGAGGTCAGCTGACAGACCAAAGTGAGAAATGCAATGGGAAACTTACCTCGGAATTATCAGGTTCATCTTTAATTTTGTCTAATAGTCCCTGCTGTGGGGCCATAGCTTTATCATATTCGTCATCCAAAGGCTCCTCCTTAATTCTAATATTTGGTGCAAAGGAATTCCCCAGCTCTTGTCCAATAGAATCCTTACTAGAAAATAGGTAGCTAGACTCCTGAAACAATAATATGAAAAAGAATTCACCCTCCTGCATCTGCCATGAGGAGTTGGGCTGCTGCCAAGGGGAGTTTCTCTTGCAAACCAAGAGAAATGGGTCTTGCCACTGGAAGGTGGGAGAAATGATGGGCAGCAGCACCCTCTGCCATCCCACCCCCAATCCTTTCCACTCCTCTGGACAAAGCAGAAGCCACCCAGCTCTCTAAGGTGGTTGTCAGTAGGGGCACTCGGCTGTTTGGGCAGTGTCTCCTGTGGATACAGCTGGTCCCTGTCTCATCTGGAAAAAAGGCAGCAGGGCAGAAGGATGCATCCAGGTCTAGATTCCGCTCACCAGTCAGTAAGACCATGCTGAACATGAAAGTGGCTATCAAAGGAATCCTCAATCCAAAGAGAGGGTCGGCAAAATTTTACAAAATTATATGCACTGTTTTAAGTAGCAGAGATGTCTAAGAGTCAGAAGGTCAGTTTTCTTGACAGTCAAATTTACACTCAAATACAAAAAGACATATTTTGAATTATTCCAGTACACTGCTGCACTTGCAAAAGTGGTTGAAAGATCTATAGCTTACCCTGAAGTTAGTTTCTGGAGTTTGTGGCGCTAACTGCGTCCGTAATGTTTCTTCTACTTGATTATGAACTGAGGAAAACATATACATTAAATAGAAATGAATACAGAGTCCAATGCATTTCCTTCAAAGCTATCTAGAGTCTCATCCTGATCCCAAACCCCACAGTCTGGCAGCACCTCAGCAGTTATTAAGCCACTCCCTTTCTCCTCCCTGCAAAAAAAATGGAAATTCTAAAGGAGAACTGACTCTTTTTTTTCCTAATTATTCCATTGGATCTTTATTTTCCCATTCCAGCAAAACATTTGTGAAATTTTGAGGTGAACTGGTTTATACAGAATTTTCTACACCCCAGTGGGTTCTTAACTCTCCTGTGCCTTGACATTTATATCAGAAAGTATTTTTCAGAGCAACAACTTTGATTCTTTTCTTTGTTGTTCTGGTCTTCTGCCTTTTCCCCCCTTCTCAGGAAATAGTGCACAGAAATATTCTTCACTTGATAAGGTAAAAATAAAGGGACAACTTTAACTCTTCTTCATTTTAAAAACATTAGTATTGCTTCTCTATCTTTCGTGCCACCTGGATGCACTCATTTTAAAACACTCTTCCTAAACACATGAAGTTTAAATACCAGCATGATAAGCTGTGATCTGAACCAACAGCCAGGAGGCTCTCACTTGTTGGCCAACCCTCTCTCCACACAGCCTTCTGAATAAAATTAATTTGCATCTTCCAGTCTGGTTATTCTTAACTCCTGCATTCACTGTTCTACTGTAACTCAGAGCTTGGGAAGTCAAAAACAAGTGTGTGGGCAGCAAGACTACTGGTGACTGTCAGGCTGCCTCAAATGAGGAATGGATTACAGGCATCTTTGGCTGGACAAAGTCCAAGACACAAGTGGGAAGAAGGAGAGCAGTCTCCCAGGAAAAGCAGATCTCACGTTTCCCTCTGGCTAACTTCTGGCAGACACCAATACATTTCTAGCAAGACTTTCCATGATGCTACTATCAAATCCATGCTGCTTTAAATACATATACATTAATGAAGAATTGGTACTTGGCTCAAAAAAAAATAATCTTTCCTGGCCATCAACTTAACCTGGACTTCATCAACTTCTAAGGAGTTCCAAGGTCTATAAAAACAGTGAGAATAAAACAAAAGGAAGCTTGAATTGTCACCCAGCTTGGATTAGTAAACCACAACAACAAAGGATATGCTGAAGCTTTGAAGCAAGCTGTGGAGGACAAGCTCCCCCTAATGCTGTCATGCCCTTCCACAAATCCCAGCCCAGTACAGAGCTCATGGTGTTTCAGGGCTCTCTGTGAGACACTTCCCTACACACAGCTGTGTGTGCTCTCTTCCACGAGATGATGCTTTTGATAACTAGCCCTGCTGCTAATTTCTGTCTAGTTCTTCCTCTTTGGTGGGTAGCCAGGTCTACGATGTCAACAGTTACCTGCTTTGTCAAGAAAACTGCTTTTCAATCTAGAATCCATATCTTTAGGGATTTTTTCCAACCGTTTTTCACGTTCTTGAAAATGTCCTTCTCTATTCTTGTCCTTTGCTGAAAAAGTCTCTTTGCCATTATCTCTTGTTATGCTAAAATCTTTTCGAATGGATTTAAATACAGGGCCCTGCTCAAATGGTGATGTGAGATCCTTCTGGATTGTGTTCTGAATCTGGATTTCCTTTTCACCGTCCAATTCATGTTCTGAAATTCTCTTTCCCTCTTCCAGGTGCTCTTCATCATGAATCGCTGAAGAAAGAGTGTCTTTTGGAGTGAAATTCTGATCATCTTCATTGTCACTCCCAACAACAGGAATGCCTGTAAGATCCCCAGAGTTCAGGAAATAATCATCATCATCCCCCAGCAGCGAGTTCTCAGACCCTGCTCGGTTCTGTATCCCGTAGGCGATGCTCTCCAGGGCAGGTGTTAGGCTGTGCTCAGTGTCCTCAGACATCTCTGCATCCAGAATTTCATCACCTAGGGAGAAAAAAACCCCACAGGCATAAGCAGCCAGAAAATTCACCAACTTTATGTGTAATAAAGGACGAGTATGAGCATCCTTTGCTCATCTGTCTGATGTTGCAATTCCTTCAACACTCTAAGTCTTCTTGGGCCAGCATCACTGATAAAACATTGCTGGCTGGAGACACAGCTCATTCCCACTCACCACACACTGAAGCAGAAGCTAAACTGAGGACAGCTCACCAAAGAAAGAATAAACACTGGCAGTTTATCTCATTTGTAACACTCGTGGAGAAGGCAGTGCAGGGAGGGAAGGAGCAGCAAGGGTCAGGAGAAGGGCAGGATGGTCCTTTTCAGGAGCAGTGATACTTCTAAGAAATGTTTAGTGAAAACATGGCTGTGGATAAATAAATAAGAATACTTACATTTTTCTGTAATATCAAATACCGCATCAGATTTCTCTTCAAACTGCAAAAAGGAAAGCAGTGTATCAGTATCTTGGTCAGCTGCCATGTGCTTTGCCAGAATGTATCCGAGCAAACCCCAAACCAACAAGAAGGACCATACTTCTGCCTCCTTCCTCTCTTGCCCTGAGCAAAGTTCAGTGAATGCACTGTCACACTACTCACCCCCACACATTCAGAGGCACACAGAAAAAGCATACGATGAAACTCAGAATTGGCATTGCTTCCCAGAGAAGGTGGAGGAGAGAGGGGAGGGGATGTCAGAGTTGTCAGCTCCATACCAGCCACTTGTACCAGGTCAAGATCAGAGGCTCTGCTCTCTTGGACACTGAGTCTTCATCTCCTCTGAACACTATAAATGGAAAGACAGCAGCGTGCACAGCTCCCACTGGTGTGGGCTGCACAGTTCCAAAGTCTCCTCTCCCTTCCAGGCAATGTCCCTTTCCAGGAGCAGTGCAGTGCTTAACACCCTAACAGGAGCTGAGGAGCACCAGGATGAGCTGAACCAAAGGACCAGATGATGGGAAGTCTCCCAGTGCTGTACAAAGGATCTGCTTACATCAAACATGCCTTGACAGATGTTAAAGTTGATGGCCTGCTTGAGTGCTGTCTGGAGAAGGATGTGCACTCAGCATAACTAAAATTTCATTTAGAACATCCAGCTCATTAGCATCCTTCTTTCTGCCCAAAACATAACAGCAACCCGTTCCAGTCATCTCTCCTTTCTCTAGTTCTCCAGCTCTGCACTTTCTCTTCTGGTAGATCCTGCTCACACTTCAATTCTTAAGCCATCTTAAGGAAAGTAATGGGATTTGACAGCAAAGGGATGATCTCTAATTTCATTTAACTCAAGTCATTTAGTTGATAAATCCGATATTCCACCAGACTCGGATTGGAACTACAAGTTTGATAGCAGGCAGCTCCAGGAAAGGACAGCAACACATTGTCCTGGGGTTATCTGACAGCAAAAACCTCACTGGACACACAGGGAATAGTCCAGCACTGTGACTATCAAGACAATTTGATACTGCACCAAAACTTTCCAGCTTCTCTGAGCAGGTAATCGAGGCTAGAAAAGTGAAACACAGGACCAAAAGAACACAGAAAGTTTCTCTCCTCCACAAAGCTGATGCCAATCTATTCACTGCTATTATCTAGAGGACAAAAGAGAAAGGGAACACCTTCCAGGAAGGTCTGCAAGGCCTGAGTTCTGTCACTGCTGCAGTGATCCAGGAGTGTCTCCAGAGATGCAAGTGTAATGCTGATCTAGAAGTCCACTTGTAGTCAACTAAGTTTACACGAGTGTAAAATTAATCCCTAAAAATATTGGATCTGCTTCGTGCTAATAACACCAGATGCTGAGGAGAAGGAGAGCAGTGCTATCCTGTTTTCATAGAAAAAGGGTGAGAACCTTCTGAGAGTTCTCCAACTCTTCTGAGATCCAGAGTCCCCGTTCCAGGTTCTGCCACAACCCTGGTTGCCTTACACATCACATCCAAACTCCAGGGATTCCTCTTCCTCTGGTGATAACAGCCTTTTACTAATAGGTAACCAACCCAGAAATGCTGTTGTTAGGAAATTAAGACATTGTGCAGGCTGGACCTCTCCTAATTTCATTCAAAGAAATGACAACATGCAATTGAGCACAAGAGGCCACCTGCAAGAGCCATTAGGGACTACCATAAATATTTTGAACAAGTTGGAAAACATTTACAGTCTACCTGGAAGGAATCCAAGACACTTCCCAACTACAAGGTTATCCTCAGGGAAAACAAAACAAACCAAAACCAAAACCAAACCAAGAAGCTATTTTGTTTCTTTTCTCTATCTTCTGTGAGGCTACAGAATAAGAGATCATCTTGCATGTTTTTTTTCTTTAGAAGGCTTTGAGGTACAGAGGAAGATCTGTGTCTGTGGTAAAAAGCTGCCACTGGAAATATTAATAAAACAGGAACTTTTTTATTATCAGAAGCATCTGATACCAGTCTCACTTCAGCCACCATCCACTTCTGATGGTGAACAGCATCAGAACTCCCACATGGTGTAAATGCAGTGAGAAGAAACTAGGGCAAGTGTTTGGGTGTGGATACAGATGTGTCTACATACACAGAAATAAATATATATCCCTGTAAATTACTCATTCCATAACAGCCTATGCTCTAAAATGAAATCCTCCTGTGATTAGCTGTCATCACTCTTAATTCCCTTTATTTCTCCTGCTCAGTTTCTATAAGATTTGGTGACCAGGGGAACA
This sequence comes from Ceyx melanurus, assembly GCA_024611195.1. NCBI lineage: Eukaryota > Metazoa > Chordata > Aves > Coraciiformes > Alcedinidae > Ceyx > Ceyx melanurus. The sequence goes on along the minus strand of JANHGL010008082.1, from coordinate 1,419 downwards.
AAATTGCTCCAGAGGCAAACATGGAACTGATGCACCAGATGGCATTTCAGAGCAGACACCTCACTGTCCCAGAGCAAGTCCTGCATGGAAAGTATCAGGAACAGAAAGTTTTCTGTTCAAATTCTCCAGGCTTCAAGTCCTCCTCAACACACCATTAAGTTGTAAAACAATCCCCAAGAATACTGCATTTTAAAACACCTTCATTCAATCACTTTGCCTAATATTTTGCCAGAGTAACTTAATGATACTTAGTGCTTTTAAGCAATGAGCATTCCCTAGGAGTTTAAGGCAGAATATTAGCAAAATTAAACATTTTAGAATCTCTGTTTCTTCAGGATCAACCTCGTTAGCTGGAGTTGCACACAAAGCAACGCTCTGCCTGCTCTGGGGGTAATAAATAAAAGAGAACAAAACAACAATATAGAAATGGTGACAAAACAATTAGCTATGCCTGGAAGCAATGCATTTTGCTTTAAATAACTACTCTTTACATAAGGACAGTACTGCTTTTATTAAAAAAATCAATTCCACTAGGTATGTAGCTGGATTTTGAGAAGTGTTAGATCCTCAGCACTAATGGGGCTTTGCTTGGCAAGGACACTGTTTACACTTCAATACATTTAACACAACCAAAAACTTGTTCAACACTTTAATGGTGTTCAAAGCTGCCACAGCATCCATAAATCAAACAATTAATAGATAATTTTTTTGTGCAATATCAAGAGAGAAGCTGCCTACGGCTACAGCCTTGTCTGTATGCAAAATAGAGAATCTCTTCTAAAGAAATAAAGCAATGCAACAAGTTCACACACACAGCACAGATCTTTCTAGCAAGCCTCCTGAAGTTTGATCCTAGGCTTTACTGCATCCATGAGCAAACTGTGGAAAGCAAGAAGTTGTTAAGGAAACTGCAATTAAAACAGTCCGAGGTGATTCCCAAATTCCTCCTCTGTAGTTTCCCTGTCCCCACAGACACAGAGCAGAAACCAAACAGAGGTAATTTCCACCGCAGCTGCCATCCCTGAGCCAGGTACGGGGCGCTCAGGAGCATCCCCGGACTCCCGCACACGCCTCCCCCGCAGGGATGCCCCGCACCCGCCGCAAACTCCGCCGCCCCGGGGCAGGGGGGCGATCCCGGAGCCGCCGTCCCCACCGAAACGCGGCCAAGCCCCGCGGATCCGTACCTCCGGAGCAGGCAGGGAGGGGAGAGCAGAGGGTAACAAAGAGCCGGGCTGCTGCAGATACCTGCTACAGGAAAAGAACCGCAGCGGCAGGAAGAGAACCCGGCGGGGTCAAGCGAGCGATAGAGCTGGGCGTGCGGTGACGGGGCTGCAGAGCCCCCTAGCAGACCGGACACACGGACACAACGACGGACACACGGCCGGAGAGAAGGGGGGCTGAGGGGCTCGGGAGCCCGGG
>JANHGL010008081.1:0-34456 GCA_024611195.1 Ceyx melanurus | reverse complement strand
TAAAAAATTGTCAGGAAAATTATAAAAAGAACTTATATTTATATTTGAAATCTTCAGTTTTCTTTACCTCATAATCATCACTGTCTCTACAATTTTCTGCATGCTAAAATGAAGAAAGACTAATGCAAACTACAGTTCTTGAGTGACTTCAAATTTCAATAACCATACCCATTATCTTTGCTTCATTTAGCTACCAGAAAAGCGTCCTGCCTTTCATCAGCTCTTACCATTTTTTGAGGCACTGAGAGAAGACAACAGAGCTTGAAAAAGAAGATTCAGAAACAGATGACTGTGCATATTGGTTCCATATCACCTGTCTTCTGTACAAGGACTAAATCTGAAATCTTCCTGACATTTGCCACCCCTGTTATTCTATATATTAGTGTTCTTCTCACAACTAAGGGAGTTGACCAAGAAGCATATGGAAAAAACTTTTGTGCCACTCTGTGGGTGACAGACTTTGGAAGGATACTGTGTTAGAATTCATTTTCTTAGTGTTGTTTCAAAAAGTGGGTGTGGAGGGCAACGAAGCTGGTGAAGGGACTGGAGAATAAATCTTATGAGGAGCAATTGAAGGAGCTGATTGTTTAGTTTGAGGAAGAGGAGGCTAAGGGGAGACCTCATCACTCTACAATTACCTGAAAGGACATTGTAGAGGTTGGTGCTGGTCTCTGCTCACAGGTAATTAGTGATAGAACAAGAGAGAATGGATTCAATCTTCAACAGGGAAGGTTTAGACTGAGCATTAGGGAAAAAAACTTTCACAGCAAGAGTAGTGAGACACGGGAATAGGCTGCCCAGGGAGGAGGTTGAGTCTCCATCCCTGGATGTGTTTAAGGGTTGTTTGGATGTGGTTTTGAGGGACATGGCTTAGGGGTGAACTTTGTAGAGTAGGGGTAATGGTTGGACTTGATGATCCGAAGGGTCTTTTCCAACCTGAATGATTCTATGAAAAAAAAATATCAGGCACTGATATACATATATAGATATATATATACACACACACACACCAATTGTGTATATTCCATATGTACTTCTGAACTGTCATTTTTTCTTTCCTTTACATTTCCCTCTAGTTTACAGTTAATCAACATCATTTGTCTACCAGTTTTGATCTGTCTCATCTAAGGGTCTTATGAGTGTGAAACATTAGGAGACCACAGAGTTTCTCCCATTGTGAACCCACAGAGCCCAGCTGTATGTTTTCAGAAATATGTTTGACTGCTTTCTACAGTTTGTGATCATTTTGGAGGCCCATGAGTTTAAGAGTCCATGCATTTGCTGAATATTTTTTCATGTAGACTCATGTTTGCTACTGGTTCTTTGTCAGAATAGTGCAATTTGTATTTGTAATATGCATAAATTTTAATGCAGTATTTGTAATAGTGGAGGCAATGGCTAAGGTACTGTTTTGGGGTTATTTTTTGTTGTTTTTGAGGAGTCATGGGGTGTTTGGTCTCTTTAATACATATCAAGCAAACAATTAGAAAAATAACTTGTGTTACAACTTGCTAACAAAGTTCCAGTGCTTGTTAGTCTTCATCCAGTATCCATCTTACATTGATACAGATTTCCTGAAGGTGCAAAATTTGCAGTTATTTCATACCAAATTGAGGTCTTCATCACTAAGACTCTTCTGGTGGTCAGGGTTTTTTTTCTTGTTGTGTATCAGATTCAGTCTAGAAGTCTCTGTCTGGAAGGATATTCCTCATGGGCATTAGGAGTGTGTGAGTTATTCTTATGTCTGTCTTGATCTGTATACAACAGTATACTTCCAAGCCTTTGTATCTCATTACAGAGGAAACAGAAGTTGGATGCAGCACACGTATGAAAAGCAGTACAGATAGTGTGTAATATTATGCACATAATATATCTGTCTTCGATTTTCTCATGTTTTCTAGTTACCACACAAACAGCAGATTTAGTTGTTGTTGTCTATGAACCAGTAGATTAATGGTTAACCAGAAGACATTATGTTTGATGACATCCATGGTTTTTTGGTCCTTGCTAGGCATTACTGTTAAAAGTGAAATGAAAATTAAAAAACAAAAACAAAACAACAGAAATCCATAGTGTAACCACATATTCTAGAATGATGATTGTGTCTCTTCAGATGGCTCAAAACCCATGTTTCTTTTTCCCACTTCATTGTAAGGGTTCACCTCTTCACAGTTTGATCCTTCTTCAGTCCTACTTTCTCTTGCTCTCCTGTAATGAAAATCCATTTTATATTAGAAATCTCTGTTCTGTTCCAGTCCTTCTGGATCCCCAAAATCCTTTACTGTAAATAATACTGGGAATATTTATATAAAAAGAATTGTGTTGGCTTTAAGGGGAACTGTAGCAAAAGCATAGTGTTCTTAGAAACCTATTAATGGAGAGATGTTAAAAAAAACCCAACAAAACAAAACAAAAGCAACCCAGCTGTATTGCTGTTAATGCAATAATATTTAAAGAAAATTAAATTCCTGGGCAGCCTCCAACAAGATTATTGAAAACTGCATGTGCTGATGAATGTGGGCAACTTTGCTGTTGGAAAAGGGACTGTGTTCCCATCAGGACACTCCACCCACCTTATGGCAGGGTTGGCAGAAGCCTGTCCCTGACACAGCTTCTGGTAGCCACATCACCCAACTGAAGATCATTGGGAAACTGCACTAAGCTGCCAAAGCTGTTGTGCACTGAAAGGGAGCTGAACATTCAGGTATTACTGTTGCTGGGAGGGGGATAATAAGCTTTAATTCCTTAACTTGCTTCAGTTAGATCTGGCAGCCTCTTTGTAAGCACCTTGATGATTCAATCATCTGGGCATCTCCCAGTGGTCATGATCTTAGCACCAAAGATATTAACTCACTTTTTGCGATCTCTCTGCCCAGTGATGACCAAGACAATAACTCCAATGACAACCAGGCTAATCACCACCCCAAATATAATTAACCAGATGGTGACAGGTGGCTCATAAGGTGTGGCCAGGGTTGGAAGTATGCCCACAAACTCCAACGTGTCATCATCCAGTCTGAAAGCCTCGTTGATTCGGCCCCGAGACATCCTGCCATCAAAAGCAAATTCAGAGTTTCACATGTTTATTGGAAGAAAATAATTGGCTTGTAGCTATTTTATAATTCTACAGTGTTCCCAAGTCTCCCCTGAACTGCTCTTTTGAAAAGGCTGCACAGGAGGTATTGCCCCATATTCCTTCTGGCATGGGGTGGTGAGTGACAACCACAGAATCTTAAGCCCCTAATCCGTTGCAGTTTAATTGGCATGTTTAGGCACAAAACCATGATTTTGATATATTCTGACCTGTTTCCCAATTACAATCTTCCAGAATTTTGATACTTCTGTTTTTCACTGCCCTGAAAATTTCTTTCCTGGTGTATTTTCTGTGCCTTTTTTTTTTCCCCTGAACTTCTGCTGCTTCTATTGAGTATTAACCAGACAGTGACCTTCATAGCCATATTCTTCTCCCTTAGTTCACCAACTTATCTCACTGCTTTATCAACCACATCTCATGTTGCTGCTGCTTTTAGATTTGTTCCTTCTTTATTTCCCACTGTACATTATCCGTGACCATCTGCAGAGTTGCAGTTTTACTCATCATTTTTACAGCAATGACTTACAGTAGTGTCATACCGTGCTATAAAAGAGCTCTTCATTGACCTGTAAGTAGGAACTAGCTCCTCATCCAACCTCTTCTTTTCTGTATAATCAAATACATCTGGCTTTTTAATACATTGCTATTCTGGAATCCTTGCTAACAAGAATTCTTGCACTGAATTTTCACTAATGAGAGGAAAAAAACACACGTGTATACACACACCATTACTATTCTCTGTATTTCAGAATATAGGATAGTTCCTGTTAAAGTTTGAGCAATTATGTTTTCTAGCAAGGTATGATAAAGGTCAGTGTGTTATGGCAGTTTTACAATCCCCCCCTGAAGCATTTTACATTGGCTGCTGTTCAAGACACTATCAGATAGATGGGCTGTGGTTTTTTTCTGTCATAACAGTTTGTCTCATCCCACTATTTCCATGTTAACTGCAGAACTGACTTTCTTATCACCCCTTCTGCTTCAACTGACTTTAGCACTGCTTTCCCTTCAACCCTTTCTACTGATTGGTTTGGTTTTGAATTTTCTTCCTCCAGAGAGCAAAATCTCACCTGATGGCCTTTTCCACATCAGCTCTGGGCACGATATCACTGATATTACCTGGCATACTGACAGTAAGGTAGAAGGAGACCCTTTGTGTCAGTTCCCCAACATGAATGTCTTCAGTCCTGAAATAGAAGAAAAAGGTGGGTTTTTTTTAATTATTATTTTTGAGATTACATTAGCCTTAAATTCAGCAAGTAAACAGTTGTGTTTAGTCAGCAAGGGCTTAGGGTATGTTTCGTAGTGACCTCAACTGGGAAATTAAATCAATTTTACTGACAGCTTCTTTCTCTGTATGCTAATTTGTAACTTTAGATGGAGAGTATCTACCCCATACCTAAGACAATCCTTGGCCTAATTTTCCAAAGCACATAGTCAGGTGCAGAACAGGGAGTGTTTGGGGTAGGTCTCATGAATGAGATGATATGTGAAGTACCAAGTGAAAAAAAAGAATAAAATCCTTCTTCCTTATTCTGCTAAGAGTAGATCCTAAATATTAAATGACTGATGTTCTATAAAGTAGTATCAAATAGCTTAAGTGGATAGCTTACAAATTTTTTTGAAGATAGTTAATATAAAACATTGGTTTTCTTACCAAAAAAAATTTCATATGATAGATTTTATATTTGTAAGCAATCCTAGATAAGAGTAGTGAGTCTTCATAGAATTTTAGTGCTTTATAATCTAAGTCTTCATATAATTTTAGTGCTTTATAATCAACAAGGTAATCTATCCTTGCCCCAAGACCTCTTGGATATTCTGTATCATACACATACACTATTAGAAATTTTTATTCCTAATCAATGTATCTTCCCTGATATTCCCATATAGGTGTCAGGCACAAATTCTTAAGGCTCATTTCCATCCCTGATAAACTCTGGGAGAACAAAGTCTTCTGCATCCACTGAAGTAACCTAAATTCAGCACATTACTCTGAAATGGCATCTTGCTTTTTACAACTAGATGAAGTTTCACATTGTGTGCTATCACCTTACATTTGACAGAAGGCACAAATAATTCCACCAACTCATGCCACTAGTGAACCAAGCAATACAGACATAACCAGCACAATTAAGCAAGACACTCACTGGAAGTTAACTTTCTGTTTCTTCATATGTGCAAAGTATTTTCTCATGGCATAGGCCACAGATGACTTGAACAAAAAGAGCTCACTTTCATCCCATAGATACTGCAAAAACAGCACAAGAGAAATTAATCAGAGATAGCAAGTTATCTGACATTAAGAAATCATTCTAAAAAAGAAACAGCAATTGTAATGCTTGGCATGCAGTCTAGTATTATTTATTTGTGCTATGATAGCACTTTGGGAACCTACTCAAATATTTTAGCTCTGTTAATCTGGACATTCTAATGAGAATAACAAAGGAGGCATCCCCACTATCCGACTGCATTTTGCAGTCCCTCCACAATTTCTGGTACCTTTACATGGGCTGCTGAAGATGGTGCAGTACCAGCCCATCTCCTGGCACTATGACAAGCAAAGGCAGCAGAAGTAACACTAACATTATTTCTACTTAAATATTGTGCATTCTTTATGAAGTCTAAGGCTTTCATAATTTAGATCTTGTTTTAATCACATCATTTTATTTGCAGACCTCTTATTTTAAGGAGGAGAAACTTTAGGATGAGGTGATTGTGTGAAGGTGGCTCATTTATTTGATTGATGAACTGAGACATTTCTTTGGGGTTTGTTTTGCTTCAGTATTTCTGCAGCAGGAATATATTTGTTTTATTTTCCCTAGAGAATAGATAGGTTATATAAAAAATGCACTGCCTCTGTGCAGGGTCCTCCCACCTGCCTTATGGGCCCAAAGTTGTTTGCAGTGGAAGTCAAGAACAGCTGCTCTGGGTCAGGAACTAAGAGCTGCACACAGAGGGCAGAAACCACCACAGGAGCTGATAATGCAGCCTGGTCTTGTGCAACACCACGTGTGCACAAAGGGAAAATTCCTGTTTGAATGCTGTGCAATTTTTTTTTCAATCCCTGAAGGCCTAGATTTCATTGCATTTATGGTACCTGAGCAGGAACACCTATAAATGCTGTCAGTGATAGTTTAACACTGCTCTTGAGTATCATTCAGGAAAGTGTAGTAGAAGATGGTCCTGTTGTAACAGGCTTTATAAAACCCAGCTACTTGAGAGAAATACATGGGAGGAAAGGCAGAAAGAACAGAAAGAACCCACTCTTGTCAACCTGTGCAGGATCAGGATCTGGGAAACATGAAGGTAACCCAAGGCTACTGCTGGCAGAGCAGCCCCCTTAGTGTGTGGAGGGCAGGGGCTGTGCCAGGTAGCAAAAGTTGGAGCTGTGAGTCACCTTTACCCTGGCCAATGCCCCCAGCTTTCTCCTGCTTGCTGAGGGGCAGGCAAAGGACCTGCACTGGAGCACCTCTCCTTGCTACTGCTGCTGTCTCCGGCAGCTGGCAGTGTTCACCCTCACAGCCTGCAATGCTCTTTTGGAGGGGAGTCGTTCTCAATTTTTCATTTATTCCCAAGATCTTTAGGCTCTACAGTGATTTTTTTTTTATTTTTTTTTTTGCTTTTTTTTTATTTTTTTTAAAGCAGGAGTTAATTAGGCTTGATTCCTTTGCGGCTGCTTTCTGTATTTAGCATCTGAGCTTTTTAATCATTTATTCACTTCTGTAGCATGTATTTTGTCTTTTTCAATCTGATGTATTTTAATTGCCACTATGCCTCTCAAGCGCCTTCATAAATACCATTACTGGCTGTGTGGATGGGAAGGAAGTACCTGGCTGCCTTCTGATCTGTGTTTGAGTAATGACTACCCACACGCCTTCCCTAGGCATCTCAGATACATGCCTTGGTGCTCACTGCTCATTACAGAGACTGCTTTGCTTTCAGAGTGAAATGAACTTCACCAAGCACCTCTGCTCTATTACAACGTGTTCCCTCCAAGATCCCATGTGTAAGTTGAAAGACAGGATAAGGCTGGCCTCTGAAAGGATTTCCCATTGTAAAATACACCTAAATGCCTGCAGGCTGACAGCTCCCATTCCCTGCTGCTGCCTTGGGTGCCAACCTTTTACAATGTAATCACACATATGACATTGGCTCAGTGGGGAATTTTGAATTACCATTTGAAAATGGGCTGCATTTTCAAGTAGTGGTCAGGGGACTGACATTCCTGGAACCCTTTATTTTAAATAGGACAGACTCCAAGTGATTCAGCAGGGGTCTCGCAGCATTTTCCCTTGGGAGGCCACTTGCATAATGCCCCAGCTGAAGCAAAGCCCTGGGTGTTTCAGGCTGATCAGCTACACTGGTGATCTAACCATGCTAGGCTGCATCTTTAATCTCATCAGCCTGAAAACAATTAGCAGGGTAATTTCAGCAGCACACACTCTAGCACAGCTGGCATAAGCCAATCCATGAGTCTGGGTGCTTAATTTGCCAGAACTTTGGGCTATTGAAACTTCCCTGCTGGTAACATCCAAGTTAGCTGAGAGAAGCAGGACTGCCTGTGTGAGCTCCTGCTGCTCCAGTGCTGCTCCCCTTCTGCAGAAGAGGGGGGATCTTTCCCCTTCTGCTCTATCCAGTGCTAAAGAACAGAATGCAATAAGATTTGCAAGCCTACTCGGAATGCTTTCTGCTGTCCTAATGGTGCAAAACAGCTTGAAATAACATCTTAAACAGTTGCACTGGCTTCCCAGCTTGTGTGTGCTGTGAGCCATGTAAAGCAGCCAAAACATACTGCTCTGCGTAGCTGGGCTGAGATTCCTGCCTGAGGTTCCCCCTGCCTTTTCTCTATGCCTGTTCATGCATGTACCATTACTCTCTGCTGGCATACCAGCATTCAAAGTCATGTCCCTGGGAGCTCAGCATAAGGAAATTTGTGGGGAGGTAGAAGCCTCACAAAAAAAAGAAAGGTTCTCACAAGATGGTGATGTGGGCTGTTTTTGAGAGGAAAATGCATGGCTAGCTCTTCACAGCTTAGGAACCTACTGTCCATACAATAATTCAAATTAAGTAATCTGTATGAGATTGTTTTACAGCTGCTCAATTGCACAACAAAAGACTATGATGGCAAAAGGCACGCATAAAAACGGTATTAAGCTAAACATTAACCATAATGACTAATAAATGTGTTGTAATATGGAACCCTTTCATGCTGTTGATATCAGTTCTGAATTGTATCTAACTCGACTCAGCGGTCTAGGAAGCAATAAAACTCCAGTGGGGCTTGCATGTGAGAGAGTGATAGAAGCAGGAGCATCAATTCATATGAAAAATGAGCCCATGGTATTGTGTCCTTGCTAGTCCAACAGGCTCCAACGTGCAGGTCTAAATGACCTGCCTGATGACATACCCATTCTTGGAAAATGACTAATGTTCTACAAGGTGAAAATGGCTATTAACAGGAATGAAGTGTCTGCACTTAAGCCTTTTATGCTGCTGCCTCCATGAGATGAGCATAAAGATACACAGATAGAACAAGGAGCAAATTTTCAGACTGGGTTAAGCAGATGGGCTAAGCCAATGCTCTGTTCAAAATCTTAAAAGCTGTCTTTGGGCTTTGATGAGGCTTTTTGGTTGCTATAATGTTATTTCATTGGACCAGCTGGTATAACTGGGGAAAGCAGACAAACTCTTGGGAATGAAAGCCCTTCTCCTTGCCTGAAACAGAAGCAGTCGCACTGCCCCCCATGGTTTTAATAACAAAGCTGTCTCTTCATAAGGGTTGGAGAGCAGAATATATCAGGGCCTGGAAAGATTACAGCAAACAGGCAAACAAAAATCTACAAAGGAATGCTGACAGAAGTGCTCCAGTGTGAAATCAAGAGCATCTGAGACTAGAGAGTGGGATTCAACCCCTCTGCTTTAGCCCCACATTTAAATGTGAAGTATCTGCTCTAGTAATAACTTCTGAAGGCAGTCACCATAATTGTAACAATGGAAATTTGAATAAATTAGATAGAGGCATTATTTAGACACATCAGCATAGATGGGGAAAAAATACAGTCATTTTCAAGTACATGGGTTCCTCTGTGCTTGCCCTCTAAGCCTGTCTGTAGCAGTGAAAAGTTATCAGTAGCTTCAGAGAATCTCATCTAACTGAGATGTGTTATTTAAAATGGGTGGGATCACTCCCTTGAGATGTCCCTCTACAATTTGTCTTGACCACAAACTCAGAAGAGACATCTTTTATGTTATAACTCTTCACTTGAGCTGATAACACTAATTACAAAGATCATATATAAGGCATCCATACCTTGCCTTACTTTCTGAGGGTGATTAGCACAACATCTCTGTTGCCCAAGCAATGGAACACAAACACACTTACCGCCTGGTCTCCCAGTGCTGCCTTCAAGCTGATGCGCACTTTGATGGCATTGTCAGAGTCTGGTTTAAAAGAAACAAAGGCTGTGTCAGAGCTGCAGCTGCAGAAAGTCCCTGGGTAAGGCTGAGATGGCTGGAGTTTCCTAACAGCTTCTCCTGCTCCCCCTGGCTACCTTGGTGGAATTGATCTCGTTTTCCTTCAGTCACCTCTACTGCAAACATCCACATCTGAGCTGTCAGTCACCCAAGTCTGCCTAAGTAGTAGACAGAAAGAGTGCACACATCTAAAGTTCAGTCCTTTAGACAACTTTCAAAGGAAATGCATCTTTCATACAGTTGGGAATGAGCAGCTCAGATGCAGATGTTTGTTTCTGGTTAGGTGAATCCCACCATTAGAGAATGGCACAGCATTGTAAAGTGTTATGGTGCTCCGCAGTACTGACAGTGATTACATATATATAACTGAGTGGTTCAACACTCACCCAGTCACAATAGGTTGAAAAATGTGGTTTTCCACAGTCTCAGTGGTTTTCCTCCCCTTGAGCACACTTCTTTGACTAACATGTCAGTAAACAAACAAAACAAAACAAAGTAATTTTCTTGTATTGCTTTGCCCCTACGTTCCCAGCTCAAGGTCCTCTGACTGGCGACTCCCAGAACAGTGGTGAGAGCTCACCAGAACTGGTGGCTCTACAGAACAGGTGCACAGCCCTCAGGCAAGTGCCACATAAGTCCAAGCCTCTTGATTTTCTTCCTCTGCACAGCCACCCTACACTCTTAGAGCTGCCACTGTTTAAAAAAAAAATAAAAAATAAACCCTCTTTCCAAAAACTGAATGGTGCTATGGCAAACTCCACGTGTGCTGTCTTCTCCAGCTGTGGCAATGAGGAAACCATGCTACCTTCCCATGAGTAAAACTCACTTCTCTGTGTGTATTTCCCATAACCCTGTTTCCTAGGGAGAAGAGCTTTCAACAACTACAGGAGAGAAAGACTTTGCTGGTTAAGGTCTGTGAGGGCTACTGAGTGTCATTATTCAACCACAAGCCATACGTACATGGAGTCCAGTCTGTTTTCCAACCAACGTATCTGCCAGAATTGTTTTTTTGCAGCCACTTATATAAAGGTTCAAAGTAGTGGAGCAAAGGTGCTGCATTCATGTATTTCTCCCCAGTTACAATTTCCAGTGCCTGAGTCCAGGGTTTGGATCTGCCTAATGCAAGGAATTCCCTGTGTATGTGGAAGGAGAGGTGATATATGTTATTGCCATATTCCATCCAGATATCTAACAAAATAATTTGTGATCAGTGTCAAAGTTTTCTTTTTTGCTTCTTAATTCACTCCTTCCCTTTATTTCTATTAATAAAAATAAATTCTATTCTCATTAACAGGCAATTAAACTTTTGATATTTAAATCCTCAGTGGATATAAATTTAGTCAACTTGTCAAAATAAATTGAGTACTTAAATGCTAAATTTTCAGCTTAGGTTCATTCTTGATGCAACCTCATCAACTTCAGAAGCTTTTAAGGACGAATTAGGCCTTGCTATTCTGATTTATGCATGGAAGAAATTTGCTTAATTACCTCAATTTCTGACCAGCTGCACTGGAGTTGGTAATGTCACACGTGTGAAGAGGTCCATTATGGTTAGCTGCCTTGCAAACTGCCTCATGAAACTGGAACTGATAGATAGTCCGAGTGTAATACCTAAGGGAAGGGCAAGGAGAAAGAAGGCACAGGTTTTGTTACTTGTCTGGCAAGGAAACCCACAAGACTTTAGCTTTTGGACATCTCTGCTGTGTCAGATGCCACTCCTCCTTGGGAGGCTGCACTGCAGGGAGAGAGGTCAGCTAATATTTATAAGCTACACTAACTGAGATTTTTAAAATGCAAAAAAAATTTTAAAAAAATTTAAAAAAAATCCACAAACACAGCAGAAGAGTTCCAAATCAATTTGCTGCCACATAAACCAGGAGCAAGTAAGGTTTCTAAGGCCTTAATTCTGCTCTGGTTGAGCCCTCTAAAATGAGATGGCTGTGACATGGAGAGACATCCAGAGTTAATTGCTTCTTTGCTGCATGTGCACAGCCCAAGTGACAGTGGTATGGGATACCCTGTCTCAAGAGGCAAGCACCTCATACAGATGTTCTCCCTATGGTTTGATGGCAGAAAAAACTTTGCTCATCAGGAAGTTCAGCAGCCACCCCACTTCTCAAAGACTGATATGGAGCAGTTCCTGGTATCCACAGAAAAACATGCACTGAAATCAGTGACTTTGCATCAGGACTGTAAATAAAATATCATTGTGTCTTGAGATGTAAAACATCCAGCAGATGTTTTAGGTAGTTGGAGCTTGTTCTGTACCCAACATGTAAACCATGAATGGAATATTGAACTACCTTATGAATGAGTAATCATTGGCCACATGATACAGTGCTGCAGGGTCACAGTAGGTTTCATCATGAGGGACTGGTTCAACAACACCAACGATTTCTCTCCTGGGGATGAAGAAAAAACACAGGATTTCTGTTAATAGATAATAAAGAAAAATTATGTGACTTCTTCCTCTGTATTGTTTGCTATGTATGGTCACCTCTCACTTCCAATACCCCAATAAACCCAAGTGACTACTGCTCCACAGCTAGAGAAGCTGCTATGCAAGTGACAGTGAAAGGAAGGGATTTGTATGATAGTGGGGTGTGCAGGGAGTAATTAGTGGTATGAAATAAACTACAAAACATGAGCTTCACACACACACACCCCCCTTATGCCCTGGGCCATCCCAAGTCTGAAAACTAAGACTTTTGGTTTTGTGCTGGGCAAGTGCATGCATAGACTGGGTGATCCAAAAAGTGTATGGTGTATGGCCTGATGTGCCACTGGAGATGAAGCTTCTTTTTATTTTCATCTCCTGAGAGCATGTTTCCTGAGCAGTACTATGGAAAAGCCTATGCTCTAAATACTGGAAGTGGTAATAAGCTTACATGGAAATATTGCATGTAAAGCTTTATTTCAAGGTCTTGAAGAGAGCAGAGAGCTTTGCAGGGCTACTACAACAGATATGATAAGCTACCCTGAACAATTTGTCATTGTCAATTTCTCTGTCATCTCTGCTACTTTTGAATAAATAGAAACTGACTGATTTTTACAGGGGGTCAGGAGGCTTGCTTATATCAAGTTTTATTATAGATTTTATTTGCTGATGGAGGCTTCCTGTTCATGTTAATGTTAGATTGCAGACTCCATTTTTAGTGTGGGGTTTGTATTTGGTTTCTTTGCATTTTTTCTGCCCCCATGTTAATCAACGCAGGAAAATGGCAGACTGCAGTGTGAATCAATCAGCTTTTTAATCTGCAGCTCCAAGGAGCTGAAAATAGATTGGTTGGTGGGCATATCTGAAAAGGTACCACTGAATGTTAATTACCAAGGGAACTCTATTTTCTTGAATGAGAAAAGTCATATCTTAATACATAAGAAAGAATCAATGTGGAATCTTTCAGATAATTTGATTCCAAACCCGCTCTAGAATGGGGAGAAAATGCAAAGCAGAGAAGAAAGCACAGATATTTGGTAGATTGAGATTTGCTTGCTTCTCAGGCTGGCAAGTACAATGAACTTCACTTTCCACATGCTCATAAGGAGGTGGAGAGCAAAATCAGAACATATGCCAGTAGAGACTTAGGGAAGGCCTGTGCTTAGTCTTTAAAGATGTCAGGGGACATGTAACAAGGAGATATCAGTGTTGGTCCTGGGATCTGGAACATCCCACGGGAAGGGCATGGTCTGTCTTTATCAGAGAAGTTGATGTTATAAATGAGAGAAAAGTCTGCCAAGAGGCAGGGTAAACTGCCCAGGTCTGTACACAGTCCTATTTGAAATATATGGCTTGTGAGATGATGTCTGGACCATGTTGGGTGTTTCTAACTGTTATTCTAATGGGCTTTTTAGAAACACTCCCCTCCATGGGGAAACAGGCACTTCAGTATGTAGAGTGACTACAAAGGGTTGGTCTCTAAGATTCATTTGCAAAAAATTATCTTTGCTTCTCAAACTTACTTCATCTCCCACCACCGCTTGGTCCATTCCTGCTTTGTAATCTCACCCTTAAATACCATCCACCTCCACTTCTCCAGCATGTAAGTAAAAGGCATTGTTCCAACAATTGTCAGTGCTTGTTTGAGCAGAAAGTTGATTTCAGTTTCTGAAGAGAGAAGCAGTTAAGGTAATGGTTATGGTAGCAATTAGTATCTGATTAAGCAGCTGAAGATGCTTCCTTTTACAGCTAATGCTTATATCTGGTTTGAATTACAGGTTTTCATTAAAGGAAAAATGCTACTGAAAAAACAACAAAAAACAACCAAACAAAAAAAAAAACACAAACACACACAACAAAAATAAAACCAAAAGAACCCAACCAACCAACAAAAACAAATCCAAACAACCAAAACAAAAAGGTAAATTAGATATTTTATAGTTTTTCTCTCTTTTCCCCTCACATCTTAAATAACCCAGCCCTTTGGCATTTAGTCATTTACATTTCATTATCCTCCACTGAAGATTTTGCCAGGCTCTGGAGTACTTTGAGCTGAAGACTTTGGTACATCTCCATTCTTAAAAAGTAGTAGAAAAGCCAGACAAACTGCATTATAATGATGGTCCACCTACATTGTCCACTCAGTATTCACTTATGTGGGAGATGTAAATCTCAAGGTTTCAGTTACATTTGAACTGCTAAATACATATGTTGGTAGAGATAGATTCATGCAACAGAAATTGAAAAGACTATTGGAGGCTCATCTAAATGAATTATGAAGATTTTTTGGGATGAGTTCAGTACTGAAGGTAATGAAGTGCTAGCTATTTGTTTCTAAATTCTGTAGCAGCCTTATAAAATAGTGATCCTTGCTTCATTATGTAATTTGGGGGGAAATTAGTATTTCTGGTAGTTAGTAAGGTAAGATTTTCAGCAGCCTCTCAGTTGATCACTCAGTTTTCAGACACAACCTTCTGCTACAAAATAAAGCCTGCAAGTATTTTCACTTTAAATATTGAAGATCTATGCGTTCATTTACCTCCATCCTCTTGGAAAGTTGGCTCTAGGAGGTCAAGAGACTTCAAGTGCTGAGGAGTGGCTGCAGAAAGTGACATAATTTCACCCACTGCTTCATGGAAGCCCTCATTGGCACCTCCCCTGAGCAGGTAGGGCAGAGCAGAGTATGCCATGTCATACTCAATGTGGCCCATCTCATGGTGTGCTGTCAGGAAGTCGTCCATGGTCACTTTGGTGCACATCATGATCCTGCACTCCAGAGAAAAGTGGTTGGGTTTAGAGAGACAATGGCCCAGCCAGCTGCTGCCCAAGCCCTGCTTGCCACAATCACCAGGCAAAGCAGATCCAGAGCTTCTGAATGCCCCTTGCAAAACACAGCCACATCCTAGCACTGGCTGCAGTCCCTCCTATCAGAGTGAGGATTGGGGGCAACTTAGCAAAACACTTTCAGCCACCTTGAAATTGTGCTGGGTGTAAGAGCAAATTGTTTAGTGAGAAGCAGCTGCTCTCTGAAACTTGGCAATAAACTCCCTCTGTGTGTTGGAGTACCTACCATCAAACTTAAGCAGATAGTACTGTAAACAACCCTGTGTGTCAGTGACTCCTGTTACTTCTTTCTCTTGCAGGTACTGTTTCATAAAGGATTTTTTTCCAAATGGGGTTTCCTGCCCCAGACTGAAATATAAGTTTGGCAGCTTTCACTAAGTGTCTGCTGGGGAACAACCTCTTTCCTCAGGTATCTGCAAGGACTGCAAGAGGGAACAGAATTTTCTCCAGAAGACTTCATTGTGTCAGAACTTACTGTCCTTCTCCTTTCCCAAATATGGAAGAGTTTGATGGATTTTCATGAAACTGGATATATCAGCTAAGGACAGACAGTGGGATCTCAGAAGGTTTTCACTTGATACCAAAGGTCCTTGTGCCATTGCTACAGAATGTGCTGGTGTTCAGAAATCTCACTGGTATCCACAAGCACTGACATTTCTTCTTATTCCTTAACCCCTAGAACATAATTATTACTTCTCTAATTCATAGAAATAATCATCATTTCTCTGCTTACATTTGAGAGCAGTCTTAGATCTTAGCAGAAATTCTGAGTAACAGAAAACATTACAAATGTTTTCAGTCCCAGAGGATCCTGTCTCTCTTGCCTCCCTTTCTCTCTTATCAGCTATGGAAAAAAAAAAGGAAAAAAAAAAACCAACACATAAACCAGCATGGTGCACCTCTAGTGAAAATATGAATGTTCTAGAAGATGTTATAAAATGGGGTCATAGAAATCACAGTACCTGTAGTCATTTTTCCCCAGATCCCATGCTGTAGGATGGCAGGCAACCTTCCTGTTGTCAGTTGGCTCTGTGAGCATGGAGTTATTCCAGAAGCCCTCAGTCATGTTGTAGAGGCCAATGGAGCTGAAGAAGGCCTCGGCAGCTTTGAATAATTTAATTTCATCCCAATTCTGAAAAATAAAAAGCCTCCACTAACCACTGCTTCTGCATGGAGTCTGCTCTCAATAGCCAGCTTAATGCAGAGCAGCTGACCATATTTATCTCCCAGCAACTTCAAATAAGCACCTGATTTACTGAGAGTAAGACAGTAGCACCTGCCTTCAGCACTTCTGTAAATTCCCCTGGGAACTGGAGTTAAGTGCTTTCCCCACTAAAAAAAACACATTTTTCTGCACTCAGAGGTTCAGCAGATAGCACCTAACCCAGAGAAGCCCTCCATAAAAGGCAAGATAGTGAAGATAAAAAAGGCATTTCTGACAGTGTCATGTCAGATTTGGAATCCAGCTCTTCAGACACTACAGTCAGAGATATTGCATTGGATATATTGTGTCAATATGCACAAATTATTACTATAAGGGAGTCAGTATTGTAAAATAGAGGTGAGATTAATTCAGACTTGTGCAAAATGCTTATGAGTCAAGTTTACATATTCCTTCCCCTGCCAGCATAATTTGGATAACATTGGGATGGAGTGTTCCCTGTGAGAAGATGGTAGCCTTCAGGTGAATAATCACATTTCAAAAATCAAATTCCATTGTTCATCTTATTTTTTAGAGCAGGAGTGGTGCAAGACTACAGAGAGTTATTTTTACCCATGTTCTCAGTCTAGTAAAGGTGCTGTCATGGTTGTTAGCACTAGAGATCTCAAATACAGACCTTATGGTGCTATGTAGTTATTAAAATATAACAGGCAGCAGTGCCGTTTCCTAGCTGTATCCAACTAATAAGAATGGCAAAAAAACCCTCTGATATATAAACTATTTGATTATGGCAATGCCTGGCAAAGGTCATATTTGATACCAGCCAGCTCCACCAGTCCTGAAATCTTTATATGTACAAATTATGTCTCTTAATGGATAGGTGTCTCTGAGGAAAATAGACTTAAAGCCAAGATGAACCTAGTCAAAGATGGTGGAGAAGAGAGAACAGCTAAGGGAAAAGGTACAATGGAAAAAACATGAACACGTTAGGGTAAAGAACAGTAAAAGATGCAGAAAACAATGCTTTGCTGGCAGTCTGTCTGCCTTGGGGCACCTATGCTTTTCCAGAGAGCAGCTGACATGTGGTGTAGAATTTTTATTACATCTAGATATGCTACATAATGCATATTGCATAAAGGCATGTTGTACCTTCTCAACCATTGCAGACGTTACATCAATGTTTGGTTTGGCTGGGTAGGGAACAGTCAAGGCATACAGATTTGTCCAAAATCTACCCCACATATCACCTTCAATAGAGAAAGAAACACAGAAATACTTTAAGTGATTGCTTATGTATTGTTCAAAAGTGCCAGACAGTTCTATATATTCTGCAGTGTTATAAAGTAGGGACTCATACATCTAAAAGGTCTGTTCCAAGTGTTGAGGGAAGCAGCTCTGGGAAGTCATGCATAGGTCAAAGTCAGATCAAAGATCCTTCTATTGTACAAGATCAGCTATTCTTGTACAATACAGTTTCAGGACTTATCACTTTCCTAAAGATCTATTTACAACTGAACATCCATGTTGTTAGTCCCTGTGATTGCTGCTGCCATGTTCCTGAACATTACTTATGACAGCTTGATGTTTCATGCTTAGAAAGCAAAGTCAGGAGTTGTAGCAGCTTAGGATAAGACTTAAAAGGATAAACAAGTCTCTCTGAAACTCTCATTTCTAAGGAACAAATGCTGCAGAGGAGAGGTAAATGTCTCACTCCAGTGATGGAGTTTTGAGTTGGGTGCTACCAGCTCTGGTGAGTAATGAGGGCACCTGCTTTGTCTACCTGGTTCTGCTTCTAAGCACCGGTGTCATCTTTGCCAGGGATGACTTCTCAATTTCTTCCTTTCCCTTATCTATAACCTGTTTGTCAATATCCTGATTAAACAGGCAGCTTACTCTGTTCCCATGCACCTTGAAGGTAACTGCTCTGTGCACAAAGCCAGGCTTGTGCAGCAAAGCCATGTTGACATACCCAGCAAGTGAGCAGGAAGGCATCCTGTGGAACTGATGAGCTTGGGGCCGTAGACCTGCTCCAGACGGTGCCTCACGTAGGCATGCAGCTCCTGGTACAGAGGTTTTATCTGGAGGCAGAGGAGGAGAAGGCAACAAATTATTTTCTCTTTGCTTTACACCACTCATCCTTACTGAACAGAGATCGTTGAAGGTGTCTGATGAAGTTCTCCCAGCAGATAAGTGCATCCTAAACCTGCAGCTGAGCTTTGCTACCTGCCTTGGGACTCAAGCATTGAGTCCAGATCCAAGCCCTAGAAGTCCTGCTCAAGTACAGGGGAGGGAGCATTGCTAACTTTAGATGCAGAATATTAAGGATAACATGTACTCCATGGGAAACATATATGTCCCCATGGACCCTACCTGGAGGACAAACATGGATCTGCAGAGCTCCGTTTCCCAGCCTTTTGCACAGTGCAGCCCAAAGGGACCAAGCTGGTCCTAGAATGGCTGCAGAGGTTAAAATGTCATGTATGTCTCCCAAAATCTAGGTAGACTGCGATTAGCAGTTTAGAGCAGGTCTCATCTTCCTTGACAATATGAGTATTTGAGCCTACCATCAAAGAACACAACCCTGTGACCTAGGCAAGAGCTTTTCCTTTACCTGTTCAAATGTCTTCTCCACATCTTTGACCAGCTGGTCACGACTGTATCTGTATTGTTCTGGATAGTCTGCTTCATAATTTGCTCTCCAGTAATCTCCATAGTCAGAATAACCTGTAAAGCACAGATGTGTAACATCAGGACACCACACGTAGCACTGCTCAGGTCTGCAGGAGCAGTGCAGCTCCCTGCTGATCCCATGCAGACATGCAGCTTTTCCCCCAAAGCAAAGTGGTAAATTATGAGATGTTCTGGGTCTAGGGCAGGAGGAAAATGCTCCTTTGAGGTGCTGTATCATGAACATAAGTAGATATTTCCAAGAAATGAAGAAATTATCTTATTAGGATCTTTCCAGGTGGAGGTCAAAGGAAAATGTCCCTCCTGACTAGAGCTCATGTGGCTATGACAGGTTTTTTTCCTGTCTATTTGGACTATAATGTCTCATTCCTGGCATCTAGCTCCAGCTTCACAATTTTCACAAAACAAGCAGAGGAAAGGAGGTAATACAGCTACAGTTTGGCCTCAAGACAGATGATTTCAGAAACTGTTTTAGAAGATGCCCCAAAGAAAATTAGCAGCCACCTGACACTGCTCCTTGAAAAGACAGTTCTCTATGATCTGTGTGGAGATCTATGACCAGAATAACATTTCCCTTAGTACAAAATCCTTTTTGAGCATCTGTCTGCATCTGCTGGCCCAGGTTTACCAAATCTGATCATTCTGTTTAGGTCACAATGCTTGTAAATGTACAAATGCTTGTGGCTGATGCAAGAAGGTCAAGGCCAATAGAAAAGAGGAGATGTCACCAAGACCCAGCAGCACTCAGAATTTGTTCCAATTGAGAGTCCCTGTCCCTAAGTTTGAAGCAATGCAGGTCTGGGTAAAGCAGCATGCAATGAAGGACACTGATAAATTATGGCATTTGGGTAAAGTGCCAACAAAGACATCCCCCTTTTGTTCCAGGTTTGGGCCAGACCTCTGGTCTGGTCAATGGCACCTGTCTGCATTGGCTCTCACTTTGCAACATGCACATCACGAGCAAATTCTGCACAAAATGCTGCTCATCAGTATGTTAAAAAAATATAGGGTTTGAATTTCTGTGCAATTTGTGCAAGGCTGCAGTATGATTGTTAATTTCTAGAAGCCAGAAAAAAAATAATCAACAAACTGACTTACCATTAAGCTTTGCAAGCTCATTTTTAAGTTCAACATACTCTTCATATAATGGTCTCATCATCCTGGCAACTTCAGCTCTCCAGCCTTCCCAGGCCCAGAGTCTTTCATGATAATTCGTGCTGTTAGCCATAATAATGTCCAGACCTGTCAGAATAAAAATAAAATAAATAAAATAAAATAAAATAAGCACTAGGCCTTGAAAAAACTGTATCTAGTTATTTTTCTTTCACAGCAGGCAAATGAGCCAAAGTGAAAGAAATTTAATGAACTAAGAAGAAAATGCTTTGTGTTTGATAGACTAAAATATTCCATTATTTTATCACATCCTCTTCTGATTTAAGATTTTTCCTTTCTTCTCTTTAAGACAGTTCATGAGTCCTTTAAATGCTCTCTCTGCATTAACTTCCCTTAAGTTGATAGCATTCTTGGGACCAGTTTCAATACTGTGTCCAATAAGACTTTGATGACAGGAAAAAAATAGACTTCTGTGATGTAGCAAACCCTAGGTGACAGGCAGTCTGTAACACAAGCCAAATAGCTCTCATCAAATTTTGTCTATTACAAGTAGGAGACAGCATGTCTGATGGACAGCAGGGACTTTGAAGGTCCCTGAACTTCAAGGTGCAATTAAAGTATGACAAAGCTTTAAATAGCAGTATATATCTGTTCAAACTACATCCTGTTCTCTTGCTGTCAGCCAACCTTTGGCTTTCTCTTTTTGAACCCTCAGGGTACAGGATGCAGTAGGGGCAGTCAGTGCTCAGTATCATACCTGGCTCCAGCACCAAACAGTCAGTTGGATTGTTGATTTTACAGACAGTCCCAGTGCTGTAGATGGTACTCATTGTATTTAGCACGGTGTTCAGCTGCAAGTTAGATGCAAGATATCCCATTAGAAACCCACTCTGTGCAAAATAACAGCCAATTATGCTAATTCCTTAAGAGCTCGATTCAACACTTCACCATCCAGCTTAATATTTAAGCACCATAGAGATTAATGAAAGAATTTGCCTAAATGCATTACTGAACCCCAGACCTAACTGGAAAAGACAGATAACCTCCCAAATATATGATGTGATCTACAGGTTCTTAATATCCAGTCAGACAGATCTCTGGATTTAATGAGTACAAATTGTCATGAGAGAGCTAACAATATGCAGCTGCAATAAAACAATAAAGTATAGCAATGTGTTTCCAGAAGCATGGACACACCTAAACTTTCCAGGGAGGCTGGGGTTTTGAACAGTGGCAAAAAGAGTCCCTTCTTCAGATGCTTCCAGGCTATTTCTTGTGGTTTTAAATGTCACATCACAGCCATTGCATAGGTCTCCTTATACTCCATTACAGAGAAGTAAAAGCTTGTGTCTTGGGTCAGCCAAAAACCAAATGTATCTAAAATAATTCAGTTCTATCTCAGTACCTATGCTACATAGCTCTATTTTGGTGTTGGGGGTTTTTTTTTCATGTTTTCAGGTTTTCATACCTCAGGAAAAACATGCACCACTTCTAGCTTTTCCTTTGGGAATATATTATTTCTCATTTAAAGCTTTAAATCAGAACTGTGTAGAGCTGTCAATGGGAGGGGTAGCTAACAACCAGCTCTCATTTTCTCTCTCTCAGCATTATAATAAGTAGGCACCCAGGGAAAAAAAAAGTATCAATAAAGAATATTTAAATATTCCTATAGAATCCATCAGACTGTACAAAATGCCACTTTTTAAGCAAGAATCAACAATTTAATGCCCAAAGGTCATTTATCTAGGAAACTCTAAGTGTCTGAACAGGAGGGATACCAAAGAAAATACCTCCTCAACAGAGAAAACATTGCCATCACTGCATTGCTGTGATCCAAAATAAATGTAAATTTGTATGAACTGTCCCACCAAGGTAATCTGTTTTTCCAGAAACACATCTCATCTGGATCAGACAAAAGATCCAGCCAGTCTGTTGGGTTTTTGCATGGTGGTTACCACTGCTGATATTAGCAGAAAAATATCAGTCTATAATCAGGACTGTGGGATCTCCTCACTCAGTGCTGTTTCATTGTGATCTCCAGAAAAAGGAAACTAATTTAATCCTCAAGTGTTTGGTTAAAAATCCCCTTTGAGTCTGCAGAGCTGTTCACACCAATTCCACACATAGTCATTACCCATATACATGGCTTTTACATGAACTTGTCAATGGAAATGTGAAATTTCATTAATGCTGCTAAATCCTGCTGGCCTTCATCAGCTTTCTGTGAAAGGATGTCATCAAACTTCCCCAATTTCAGGCATCCTGCTGCATAAAAACATCCTCTCTTTTTCAGTTTGATAGTGCAACATGTGCAGAGACAGAAATACTTCACATTTTTGACTCATTGAATGTACTATCACCTATCTCTTTCTGCTCATTGCCCTAGGTTTGGACTTAGCCAAGCACTTACCACAGGTCCTCTTTTCCTCTATGACTAATCTGGCCATTCGTGCAAGGACAACTCTGAGGTGTGTGTGTGTGGTTGAAATTCCTTGCACAGATTGCATGGCAAACCTGCTGACTTGCATGGGAATCAGCTTCCTACACCAGACCACCCCTCCAGTCCTGTACTGCTCTGTGTACATGCACACTCTCCATAGTGATGCTGGGAAACAGCATCATGCCAGACAAGTAGGATGGTGTCAGCACTGTCCCCTTACTTGGGGCTGTTGTGCAAGCAGCTCAACTCACCTGACAAAAATAAAGTTATATTTCAGCAACTTACTCTCTTATATTTTTCTGGTGACAGCACAGATGATCCTCTGTCCTGGAGAGACTGGATCTGGATCTTGGTGACAGGATCCTGGATGCTGGATAATGGGAAGTTGCTAGCATTCCTGGAGGCTTCATCATAAAATTGGGACCACTTCTCACCCGCCTCATTCTGAAACGAGTTCACACAAACCCTGAATTACTCTGACAAAAGAGTGCACCAAGACAATTTACTTAGTGGACAAAAATATTACTTCTAGGAAGAACCTCATTTGTGGAGACGATCTGTGGATTGTGTGTTGAGCACTTGTACTGTGCAGTGAAATGGCTGGAGAGCTTTTTTGCTTTGTTTTATTCACATATCCAGATAACCATTTTGTCCTTGCAAATATCACAAATCAGGACAGTCTTCTCACACCATGCTTGTTATAATTGATCCAGCATCACCTAGCTGTGTTCCCTGCTACTCTAAATCACCACTTATACTTCCCATAATGATTTTCTTTACCAACACGTTCCTAAAAGAAACCAGATACAAGCCAAGGGCACAGAAAGTCTTTACCCATTTCTCCTTCAGTAGCAGTGACAGACAGCAGCCAAGATACTTGTACTGAGTCTTTTCATTATGCAATATCACTTTCTTCTGTGGTTTTGGTAAATAAAAGATTATACTTGGGTATAGGAGGCTCTAAACAGGTGCCTAAATTGGGCATGCAAAACCTCGATGTTTTTCATGGTGCTGCTTTTACCACTGCTGCAATTACATACCATGACACATGGAACTCCCAAAATGTGGATGCCCCCTCCCTGGAAGTGTTCAAGGCCAGGCTGGATGGGGTTTTGAGCAAACTGATCTAGAGGGAGGTGTCCCTGTCCATGACAGGAGGGTTGGAACTATATGGTCTTTAAGGTCCCTTCACCCAAACCATTCTATGATTCTGTGATTTCAGTGCACAAATTAGCTCAATAAGAGCATTACTTGGATTTGAACCTTATTCACCTTTTTTTAAATGTGTTTGTACATCTTTCAACACATCAACACCCTTCCTAAATGGCAATGAGAACAGTACTAATTAACCTGGGTCCTTGGGCAGTTTAATTAATTGTGCTCCTGCCAGAGTTCTGGCAGGAAGAGGAGGTGACAGCATAAGCCCTTGCCAATCCTAGCCACATGTGTCCTGCTGCCTGTGCAGCTCCTCTGCAGGAGGGCAGCCATCTCTAACAGGCTTTCCAAACTCTCCCTTTCACAGGAGCAGAGCAAAAAGTCCTGTCACTGCTCAGTGGACAAGAGCTCAATAAGCATCATGGTGTAAATCTGTTTCTGAAGTCCTCGTCCTGAGCAGGGATGGAGAGGTGCCTTAGGAGTGACAGAGCAGAAGAGGGGGCTCTTCAGCTACAAAAGGCAGGGGAAAAAAGGTAGCTTGCTGTCTGATTTTTCCCCAATTAGAAGAACAGGTTGATAAGTCAGAGGAATGGTTACAGGGTTTGTGGCTCAATTTACAAGGCAAATGTATGTGAAGGAGCCAGAAGGGACAGTATTAATTAACTTTGCTCCTCCAGCAGAAAGGGGGAGGGGAAGCAGTGGGTTTATTACCAGTGCTACTGAAGAAATCAGGTGAGAGAAAATGTCCTTTCTGAGCACTGGACTAATTGGTTCTTATTGCTGGTATGTCCTCATGTATTTTATTATCATCTCATTAATGCTGAAAGTACTATATGGGGCTTTCATTTTATGTTTTTGGAAACATTACAGTATAAGTACCTGGTGCCTCAGAAAACATTCCAGATTGACAATGATTAGTCATTAGGATTTCATCCAGAAACCAGTCTCCTTGCTTTAATTAAGAAATATGATAATTAAACCACGTTTTAATTAAGCTTTAAGACTACAGAGTGGAAGGCATAAACCACTACTCAAAAGTAGATGTAGGATGTCCAGCTTCATTTTTATCCTGTGAATTGTTTTTCTCTAAAGGTTGAGTTAACTTTAAGATACACAGAGCTACAAAATTCAAGGTATTTTATTCATCTTGGAAGGCTCCAAGGTTATGAGATGCTAGGCTGAGGCACAGCAGTCTCAGTAACCAGACAGATCATGGCTGACTGCTCTTGATAAACACTGAACTTACCCAGAGCTCCTGTTGGCTGGGACAGCTAGAGGTTGGTTTTGTGAAGCAGGGAGAACTGTGTTGCAAAAAAGCATAAGTACAGATGCTGTGGTCCTTCATGCATATAGAATTTGTTTCTAAAACCAACATACTAGACCACTGATGACATTTGAATGTCTATGACCTCACTTCATTTTTCCCAGTTTAATACCTCCGGGCAGTCTACCAATAGCTCTGACTATAAGAGTGATGGGGGGCAGAGGGAGAAGGCTCCCCACTAGGAAAAGGGTGTGAACTACTATAAAGGACCAACAGCAAACATTTAACAGAATGACTACATTCAGAAGTTTGCACATTCAGTGAGAAATAATAGAATTTCAGCAACAAGGAAGAGACAGCATCATCCATGTCAGTAAAAAACACAATGTTAATTTAGTCTTATGAAAAGTAGATCTGAGCTCATGTAGGTGTGAGATTTGAATGCCCTTTCCTCATGTCACAGAGCAGCACCTAGCCCAGGCCATGGAGAAAACCAGCTTGTGTCCTCTCCAAGAGGAATGGAGCCCTGTACAGCAATTCCATACCAAGAGACACTGGTGAACCTGAACAGAAGAAGGCATCTCTCTCCATCCAGATCAGATTTTGGGACCAAACATGCAGCACTCCCTTGCCTTTTTTCCTCTGCTCACCAGGGTGGCTTGAGGCAATGGCTAGGGACAAGTCCAGCCCTTGGTCATCCTCATGCAGTGCAAGGAAAGCCCAGACACCAACCCTAGGCTGTAGATACTGGTAGTGGCCCAGGCATCTCCAATGAGGCAACACTCATTTCAAAGCAAGCTGCTCTACCCTCCTGAAACCAAACCACAGCTACCAAAGAAGTATCACTTAATTACAGCCAACACCATTAAAAATAAACCAGAAGGTAGCTGTCAGATTCATAAAACAGTAAAAACTACAGGATGTGGCACTTACCATTTTCTTGGCAGTCTCCTCGGTGATGTTGGTGTTGTAATTCCATGTTGCAAGGCTACTCTCATAGCTGATGCTTTCTGCCCTCATGTTAAACTCTTTCAGAAACATTTGGGCTTGCTGTGTGACATCCTGGGGCATCACAACAGCACTCAGACTGCAGAGAAGGCAGAGGTGGACCAACATATTTGTGTCCAGGTTGAGAGCCTCCCAATGAAGTAGGTTGCTTCAAGTAAGCTTCTCTGTTGGGTTCTGTCTCATCAGCCTTCAAGCATAGCTAGTGTGAAGAAAAAAAGGCTAATCAAATTTGCTGGGCCTTTTATAGGTTTTATCCATTGTAGGAGAGAAAGGAAAAAGTTTTTTATAAAAAGTCAAATAAACAAAAGTCAATGATTAACTTTGGAAAAACATAATTACTCCTGCCATTTTATGGCCTTCTTATAAAAGGCTTTTACTTTTGGTTAATGTTTCCCAAACGTGCTGTCAATGATACAGCTGGTCACTTTATCTATAGCCTGCCCATGTCTTTGGTAGCTCAGAATCTGTGAATCCTTTAACAGGTTGGTGATAAGCTGTAAAAATATTTAGAAACTTCACAGAAACACCAAGACATGAACCTTAACACCCAGGCAGGAAGAAAACCCAGTTAGACTGACATATGGTACCTGGTTGAGTATCTGGGCCCATGTTTTAAAAGGCTTTGCAAAGTCCAAGTGATTTAGAGAATATACCTCATTTTCAAAGCAAATGGGACATACAAAACCAGATTTTTGTTTGTCTTCACTGATCTATCAGAAAGTAGCAAGAGACTTCATGATATCACAGCATCTTATGCAGAGACGTAATCTGAACTATAAATCAACTACATTTAAGCACTAAGGTGACTAAGACTACTAAAATGACTCCAGTTTAATATCTAAATACCTTTGCTAATCTAGCTAGGAACCTAGCACTCACTGCAAATCAATGGGAAAATCAATGCATGAATTAGTTCTGGAAATGTAGCTTGGATTGAGTGTTATCGATCAGGCAATGCTTCAGTACTTTCTAAATTAGCTTATTTCTGCTCAGGATCACTTGGTTGGTTTTGCTTTGGCTTTGTTTCGACTCTGTTTCTTTCTTTCTTTTTGAGATGCAACTCTGCAGCCACATCCATGGGGTTGGCTTACAGTTCCCAGCAAAGCTTCTCCAAAAGTACTGTGAGTAAATTTACATGAGAGCAGTAGCAATCGGCCTCTTCATTGCCAAACCCCAAGAAAGGAGCTCCAGCCCTCTCCTCTGCAAAAGGCTGAACACAGCCCAGCTTCATTAGGGCCACCAGCAACAAGTGTCCCCATAAAGTGGAGCCAGAGAGCAGGGACCTCCAGGAATCACCTTGCTTCAATATCTTCTGATACCCATGTCCTGTGGACCAGGAAGGAGTGGTTTCTGACATCCATGGGCAATCCTCTAACAAATTTTTTATCTCAAAGGGAAGGCCAACAACTTTCACTCAAGCCTTGCCTACAGGTCACATTCCATAAATTGCATCCCTAAATTACTCTCCTTGGTGCCATCCATAGTTGCCACATTCTGTGCTTCCTTGACAAAGGTGTCTGCATGTGATCATAACTGATAATAACCTTATCAATGATTAGTAACACTATCACCATCAGCATCTTACATTCTGTACCTTGCTGAAGTGCTCTTTCTTTATAGCAACATTAGCCAACATTGACTCATATTTCATTTGAGAATTTCTGGTAGCACTGCTACTTTCTTAGCTGTTCTATTTTTTTGTCTCTGTATGTCTGGATCTAGAGTAGCACTAATTAGTTCATTTTGAATTTGTCTGGGCTGAAGTCCATCACACCAATTTCAAATCACTTTCCCTTTTCTTTTATGATCATTTGGACCTGTAATCCTCGAAAGGACTCCCAGCTTGGCAGTGTCCACAAACCTGTTAATAGATAGCTTTTCTCTTCTCACATTTAGAACATAGGGGATACAGCAAGGCCCAGGAGAGCTATCACTGAAAATGGCTCCTCTTCTTGGCTAAGAGCAATGGAGCCTATTTTTAAAGTAGTTATGTGCCTTTTGTGATTCTTGTCTAGCTCAACATTCTTTAATTTGCCAGCAAGGCTGTCATAAATTGAAATGTTGAAAGGTTTCTGTGCTGTTGTTTTAGCTGTTGTCTATCAGACCAGACAATTATGTCTATTATTACCTTGATATGTTTTCCCCTCCTCCAGTAGAGAACAGGGACTACATTGACTAATTGCTTTAACTATTTTATGTTCTCTTCTCTGCTGGTAAGTTAATTGCACAATCACTGGACCTGGTACTTTTTAAGATTGCAAAACAGCTGGCTGATCAAAAATGCCCTTTTTACATGCAGGTCTCATTTTCTCTCCCTTTACAGTGCTTCCTCAAGGGCAGCCCTGATAGTTGTTTTCTCCTTGCCATGGTGCTGGAATCTCCTGTGCTCCCCACTCCAGCCCATAGTTGGCACCTGCCTATGCACAGCCCTGAAATTTTAAGGAGTGTCTGCTTGACCCATGGCCACCCAAGCAGTGAGATGTTTGGGGGATAGCTGAAGGGCAGAGAGAAGGGTGTCACCTCATTTCACATAGGGTGTGCATCTGCACCTGCATTTAAGTGTGTGCAAACATTGTGGTGAGCTAAAAATGTAACAGGGAGAGTCGCACTGAATTATGCTGCAAATTTTTTGCCTTATTTCTAAGTCCTTTTCTATGGCATAACTAAATGCAAAATTTGATACCATATCTAAGGAATGATACAAGAACTACTCTGCTTCTCTTTTGACATTGCCTTAACACAAGAGAAAAAAGCTTTAAACTGTGCTATGAATTAGCACAAACTTATTTTTTAAAAAACAGTGTTGCAACAGTGGGGAGCCATATCAAATTTTCATCAATGGATTTGATCCCTTTGAGCAGACCCATGGGAGGCCACTGGATGCACTCTTGTTTGTGTCATCCTTACTGACACAGCAGGCTTTGTGCAGGATGGCTGAGCAAGAAGATGGGAGTGCTTTGTGCAGCCTGAGATGATGGGCAGGTCTATGGGGAGGGGATGCTGTCCATTCTCAGATGAGCTGGGAGCGTTTCCTGGGATGGACCTTCAGGCTGGTCTGGAAAGCTGGTGAGAGCATGGAGACACTTTGTTCCATGGCAAAAAGAAAACAGCAAACAACTGAGAAGGGAAATAAGTCGAAATGTTTCAGGATATCCAAACCTCCAGCAAAGGCAGCAAGGCAGCAGCTGGTGAATTTGGGTGATGAAGAAGAACAACTGGGAGTTAAAATCAGTGTCTCAATCAAATATGTAGTTGTATGTAATGATGGCCAGCCTGCTTGGCTTGGAGCAGATGACTGTGTCAGTTTGGCACTGTTACAGTACAAAGGCTGTGGGTAACCTGATGAGGTAACACAGGTTTGTTCTCCTCCAGTGTGCCAGTCTTCCCCTACAACCCTCAGGTCTTCAGTGGAAGCTGTAGCTGCCAGTTCCTACCTGATACTCCCAGTCCAGTAGTTCCCAGGGACCAAATTGTCTGACATCTGCATAAATAGCTGCCCACCAGTGTCCATCTGCACTCTGGCTCTCTTAGAGTAGTTTTCTGCCTCAACACTCATGTTTTTGGCTGAGCTGTGCTACGTAACCAGGACTGCAATAACAGAGAATTGCATTTAGGGCACGCCTCAATAAGAAACCACCGTGTTGTGTATTGGACACCACACACCTTGAAATTGCTTAAAAATACCATTTTTTGACCATTTTTTTCCCAGGCAGGAGCACAGCTTAAACTCTCGGCTGCACTTTGCGCATAAAAGCCGGACACAAGCCCTGCTCAGTGAGAGATTTGCAGAGAGGGACTCTGAGGGGCTTTGGCCGCACGGCTCCGGGGCTGCCTGGCCTGGAGCATCCCCCGGGAGGGAGGACGAGCTGCTGCGGGGACAGCCCCCCAACCCCAGCTCCCAGCCCCCCGCCTGCGCAGGGCTGCGGCTGCCCCGCTCTCTGCCTCTCCTCTGCCGCTTGCCAAAGAGCGGCTCACAACAGTTAAATACCTGGCAAATCCTTGCTCTGAGGACTCCCCGTAAAGTGGCTTTGCGGAGGCAGCGGACGGCCCGGGGGTGGCTTCAGCGCCGCCGCACATTGCCCTGGTAGGGCAGGAACGCTCGGAGAGGGGCCCCGCCGCCGCAGCCGCACCTGAGCATCGCTGGGGGGCAATCCCAGATCCTCTCCCTCTTCCTCGTGCTTCAGACTGGGGGCTGGGAAAATAGTCCTTTTAATCCCCCGAACAGCCCTTTTCCCACATGACTAACTCTTCTGCATGCATGACATCCGCCTTTGCTCAGATGAAAGCCTTCCCGCCAGGGCTGGGGCCAGGGCACTGGATCCCTCGCTCACCAGCTGCCCTCTGGCCATGCGACAGAGGCTTCCCCCACACTGGGAGCCATCCAACAAGAAAGGGCTTTCTTTCATGAGACACTTGTGTCTGCTTTCCAGGTGGGGAACAGAGGCGTGTGGCGGTGAGGAGGAGGGACATCTTTGCTCCTTTGCAAGCAGGCACAGCCTGTCCTGCTCGACCTCTGAGATACCTGGGACCAGATTCTGTGCAAAGAGCAAGTACCATCACCAGGCTTGGGTCGAACATCAGCAGTTTGGGTTTTTCTCTCTTTCTCTGCAGAAACGAGACAAGACAGACCAGCACCTGGTTGGATTAATTCCTTGTTGCCCAGTGGGAATGAAGGTCAAGGTGGCAAGTGTAGAACACAGATACTCCTCACTCACTGCCCCATGCTCAGGACCTCCATCTCAGAGAAAAATGAGGGAGGGATGCTACCTGGCTTGTACTCCTTCAGCTGGCTCAGCCCTGTGACCATATGCCAGTGACCACACAGAGCATAAAGGGCTTTACAGTGCTAGCAGCTGGAGTCCAAGACAATTAATCCATATCCCTCCATAGCCTCTTGTCCCAGGATAGGTTGCTTCACTCACTTGACTTCAGGCCTAGAGAGAAGCTGTTGCCTCTGAACTGATCCTCCCACTGTGAAGGAGTTGCAGGCTTGTGGCTGTTTGCCCATGATCAGCATCACCTTGGGGACAGTGCCCCATAGACAGGGACAAACCTCAGATCTGAAGACAACATCAGGAGCTGTGTAAAGATGTTGTCAGTTGCTGGAAGCACCACGAAAACAAAGATTTTTTGCAGGGTTTAGGAGAAAGCTTTGAAGTTGAATGATTTTTCAGGCAGCTGAGTGTACAAAACAATGGGTTAAATTAGAATATCATAAAGGATAACATTGCTGAAGGCCACAGTCAAAATCAAGACCATACGTTAAGAAGGCAGATGAGTGGGAACCACTCAGAAGCACAATATTCTGTATTCCTTACACTTTGTCCATTACTTTGTCCATTACTCCATAAATGAAGGGAAGAATATTGATCCTGTGAGACAGAGCTTTTCATCCAGGCAACCTGTGTTTCTCATTTCAGTTTTACTAAGGCAGGAGCAAAGGGTTCCAGCTCATTTTACAGTGACCATGTGTCCACACATCAGCATCTACTATGTCATTTAGATACAATATCACAGAGGACATCAGTCCAAAGTCTAAAATTCCTGTTGGTCCACAACCAATAAAACTAAACACTGTAATTTGTAGCAATTAGAATTTAAATGATAGGAGAGAGGCAGGAGCTGACAGATTATGCCAGAACACTCTCACCATTTCTGCAAAACTAGATGCTTTCTATTTAGCCATTGGTGTGGCTAACAAGATGCATCAATAGCTCTAGATTGCCACCTCTAAGGGAAAGAAAAACACAGTAGGAAGAGAACAGACTAGAAAATCAAACCTAATTTTTATATCTTAAGCAAAATTCAGTTCTGAGTGAACCTGTTGACTGAGAACAAAGTTAAATCCACACTGTAAAGGTGGAATTCCTCTGGACTGATGTTTGCATCAATCCAGCCACAGAATATCCAGTTAAAATGCAAATACATTATGCTAAGTGAATCCACAGTCCTTAATGTGTTCACAAAACGGAATGTACTGACACATTTGTGCTGGGAAGTGTGTATCACTCATCACTGTCATCGTACTTTAAGTGATTTGAAAACTAAAGAGTTCAGTCTGTCAAATCAGGCATATCTAATGGTGCAAATATTTCATTAGCAACTGGCTGGTAGTGTAGGAAGTTGTGGTGTCATTTCATTGCACACATCCCTTCTTGCATGCCACATTAAAAGGAAACAAAAACCATGAGAAGCCAAAAAGCACCTCTCATAGAAATCCAAGTGTAGGTTGCTCATTGCTAATGGACTGTGGACAGTTGGTCAACACATTTCCTATTAAAACTTGGTGCATTTAAATCAGTTCATGAGTCACAGGTTACTGCACTGATGAACTGACCAAATTTCTGAGGGTGTGTGAGTTATGTTTTAAAGAGTATTTTAAGTGTTCGTTGCGCTTCTGCCCTAAACTTTAAAGCCATTTCTTTTGTTTTCCCATATGTGGGAGGTTACACATGAAAAACTGTCAAGAAGAGATGACACTCCATGCTTGGTTAAATCTAATACCCTGTTCTGGGACCAAATTATCAAACCAGAAGCTCTTGTGTTCATGTTGTGATTTGTACTAATTTGGAAATAATTTCATGCTTACAGTGATGAAGAAAAAAGACTTGAATGCTGCCCTGATGCTCCTTACACCCAGTTCACCCTTCTCTTTTGTGAATGGCAGAAACAGTGAACCACCTTTAGTTAAGTCTTCCCTCAAAATGTGAACAAAGGTGTCCCTTTACAAATGCATAGCCAGGAAATGGTTTTCCATGAAGATCAGCATGACAAAAGAAATGTCACAGACGAATAGAAGCATATATTCTGCAAGAGGCCCCTGAGGTGATTTACCCCTCCAGGCTCTTCAGCACTGACAGAGCCACAGGGGGATACTAGGTATAGTTTTGAGTACCAGACTTCAAACTGGGCTAATAAGGAGATGTTTAGAGGTGAGTACCACAGACACTCTCTCAAGACTTTGTACACTGTCATGGAAGAAAAGAGGCAAATGCTGATGTGAGAAAACAAGCTCGAGGCTAGTTTTCTCCAACACAGAGTAAGCAGCAACTTGGAGAACAGAGAGGTTAGCTTTCCTTAAAGCAAGCTGCAGAGTGACTTGAGTAAGGACATCAACATATGCCCACACATTGCAATTCTTGCTTAAGTTAATATTGATAAAAAAAAGACTACTACTTTCGTTTACAAAAGCAGTCTGTGGTCAATACAATGCTGAAAGCTGTGTACAGCAAATGGTTTTGACATGACCAAAGCAGTCCCCAATTTAAGGAGGGTACTTCAGAGTTCTCTATGTTCTCCATCGCTTCGAGTGTGCTGCTAATGAGTGGTAGCATAAACAACTTACTCATGCATGGTTTGTGCTCATTCTAGCCTAGACATCAATGCTGTCTGTGAAGTAAGTTGAACAGAACTGTAACATCCTTCCTGAAACATCAACTCACTGGGGATGTGGAGCTAGGATAAATGTTACAGATTTTCTTCAAACAGAAATTCTCTGGTTTATTGCTTCATTTAACTGAATTTTATTTTATAATATTTTTTTTTCTCAAACGCAGCTTGAAAATGAAACAGTTGAGTCTTGAGCACTCCAAGTTCCTTTGTCAAAATTCATTGGCACAGCACAAATGTAACTGAGGGCAGAACCCACTCGTTTTAGCAAGTAGCTTGCAGTATAGTCCACATTACTTGTTACTTACTTTCCTGTTTATTATCAGGTCATTCGATGGCTGGTGTTTATGGAGAAAATAAAATGGTGAAAGTTACATAAAATATCTGGAACAGATCCTCAAGGTTATAAGTTGTTGTCATACAATTTGCAGGCTCTGGAAGACAGGTTTTACCAAATCAAAGTGCTCTCTTTTTTTTTTCCTAATACAATCCTGCTACACAAAGAGACTAGAAAAGACATTTATTTTTTCTGTAGTCACTGTGCCCTTGACTAACCTAGTTTGTGGTACCTATTTCAGTGAAAGAGCTAATGCCAACACTGACTTCAAAGTGTTGCTAAGTATTATACCTGTCTGTTCATGTATCATTTGCTTCTCTCAAGCCATTTTCTGTCAGCAGAGAGCCAAGCAAGATGTATGCTCTGGGTGCATCCCATATCATCATTAGCAGAAAATTACACCAAACTGCTGTAATTATGTGGCTAAAAGGTGAGCTGGGAGGAAGTCAGTGATTGAACACTTACCACCAGAGTCAGCTCACATCACACAATGCTTTGTTCAGAGACTTTCAATCTATTTCCAAATCGTTGCCCAGTGCCATGAGCTGGATTGAACCTTCACTCAGGCCCTAAGAAGCACAATCAGATATTCTTAGCCCTTTTTCCTATAAACTGAATTTTATTTCACTATTGTATGGTACAATATGGGATAACAGTAATCCTTAATTGGTAGCTTAAGGTTGCTCTTGCACTGCCAAACTATTTGCACCAAAGTCTTTCACAGCTTCTTGCAGAGGTGCTGCAGTTACAGCAATCCATTGTGATCACACTGCAGTGTAGCTATCAGTCATACATAGAATGTGGAAAGTGTGAAGGCTTAGAAATGATGGGAGTTGGATAACCTCAATACAACCCTGAGTGAAAGACCTTGGAGCAATGACTGAGGAAGCAATAATAACAATATATTCTGTACCTTTCCTCCAAATAATCTTAAATTCCTGTAAGCTTAATTGGAACCAGACTCTTCTCAATGTCATCCAATGACAGGACAAGAGGCAATGGGAGCAAGTTGGAGCACAAGAGGTTGAGGGGAAACACAAGGAAAAAC